>QANX01005590.1:11227-116861 GCA_003254975.1 Ochetophila trinervis
GGAGTGAAAGTGTTTATTTCTTTTAACCATGTATCATTTTAGAGGTAACTGCATGTTCTTAGCTTATCATCCATATGCGATCGTAGAAAAAGCATAGAATTACAATTTAACTTTTTTTTTGGTTGAAGCATATTATACTAACGTATCAGTGAATACTCAGTCTAAGAACATGAGTATTGACCTGAAACTGAAAGACAGTGACACGAACCTCCCATTCACCCTACCCCAACCCATCCCTGACAACATGAGCCAAAGCAAACAGCAGTGGAAACTCTGATCATGTAAACATTCAATGGTTTAGTAGTTCATCCCAAATTCGAGCAAACTGACTCATAAATCATAGCATCAAGTACAAATCAATCTCTGTATTCACAAATTGTTGACTACGAAACTTTACATGAGAAAATATAACACCTCTCATCAAGTCTGATAATCTAGAAGAGTTCTACCTACGAAAGCTGCTTATATGGCCTACTACTACGATCATCAGATATAGTCTCTTCAGAAGACACATCACTGTTTATAATGATCACATCATCTTGCTTACCAGCAGTTGAAGAAGCCCTTCGCAGTTGAGCTTTACCATGTCTCGTTCTCAAAGAGTTTTTGTAACAATAAGCTCTACCTGATGGATGTATATTGTCTGTGCTCAAGCCACCAAATGTATGGTGCATTTCATTTCTTGGTCCATAGTGTAAATCAAAAGGATCAGAGTACGGATATCCAGGATACAATGTTTGTGAATGAGGAATGGAGGAAACCGCTGATTGCAAATTTGGCTCGGCTGGCCATGGAGAAGCGGAAACTGCTTCTCTAAGCCAATGAGGCAAATTACCCTTTGCTGCCATTACAGTTGTAGGACCATCAGTTGATAAAGGATTATTTTGAGGGTAGTTAAATGGTTCCCTTTCATATTTTCCAACTTGATTATCGATACAAGGCTTTCTAGATGGATGACAAATGGGTCCCTGAAGGTATTCAATTCCACTGTTCCAAATATAAGAAGACTTATTACGTAACCTCCTTGAGACTTTACCTACTCTATGAGCATATACATCTCCAAGTGAAAGTTGAGTTTCATCCATCATATTCTCCCTCCAACTTCCTGACTTCGAACCCAAGAAGCTCTTGTCAAGGTCCAAAGATAAGCCTTGTGCTTTTGAATAATACTGCGGGGCAAATGTTCCCTTTAAAAGTCTAGATTGTTCGTCTTCCCAACGCTCAGCCAGGTCTCTTGGCACCCTCCATGATGAAAAGTGCAATTTTGGGTCCCTCAGCATAGCATCCCAGTTGTCCCTTCCATGTCTTCTAACACCAATCCATAAAAAATCCAACTCTTCTTCTGTCCACGCATTAATGTGAGGCTTGAACTTGTCTTGAAAGCTTTCCCTTTCATTCAGAACTCTTCCTCGGCTTAAAATACTGTCAAGCATCAGCTTTTGTCTTGTAAACGAAGACAAATGGCAAGACGAAGCTTGAGTCACTGCATCATGGAAACATTCTCTAGTTTGGCAGACAGAGTTCAAGGGAAATCTAGTGGGGCAATCATTGGAGGCAAATCTTGTAAGTTTAGGCTTTGTTGGCAAGGACAGATCCAAATATGGTGGAGATCGTTTCTTGAGCTTGTCATTTTCATTTCCTAACTGATGAGTTTTTCTTCCTTCCAAAACTGTAAAAGCAGTCACCTCTGGTTGCGTTGTCTTTTCGTCTGCGAATAGCTGGGAGCAATTCCAAAATAATTAAAAAAATAAAATAAAGAGCAAAGGAAAAAGATAATTACACAAAATGACAGCTGCACTATCTTGACAATAGTAAAATAACAGCATTCTACACACGAAAAAACAGTATTACAAAAACCAAAATGTTACAAGCAAGGAGGGGAGGACCAAAAAGAAAAGGAAAAAAAAAATAGTCGTAAAGGGATATCAAACAAGATAGAGTTTTTAGGATATAATACTGCATACCTGCAGGCACTTCTTTTCTGACACGAAGTCCATGGATAGAGCAGCTTTTTCTTTTTCTTTACCATAGACACTAGCTTCCTCCACAAATGCCCTTGCATCTCTTTCTAACTGTGATGGGTGGGTTGAAATAGACTTCCCTTTACTCTCATTTCTATAATCCAATATTTCTGGATGAGACACTTCATGGGAACAAGTAGGACTTCTGCTAATAGGTTCCATTGAGTCCCAAGGAGTTTCTGACCCAGCTTGAACAGATAGGTTTTGGGAATTTAAATCCAAGTCAACTTTACAGGCCAGAGTACCCCTTGAATCTACCACAAGAATTCCATTCAATAAGTTAGATTCATATGTATGGTAAAACAAATTGTGAACTGATGAAGTCACTGCTTTAAGCACATGTCAAATTTTAGAGTTCATACCAGTAGGAACAACAGACAGATCCACGAATGGAACTGATCCTTCTATTGTAGCTTTGACACCATCACTTGCAAGAGCCTGAGATTCATGTCCAACACGTGCATGATTTTTTTCTACTTGTTCACCAGTAATTCCATCTTCAGAAGAGAAGCCATTCATAGCAGTAGCACTATTTAGAGAGATTTCTAAACAATCCATAGGTAGATCTTCCTGGACATCAACCACTACTGAAGCACTCGGGTCAAGGACTTGTTCAGCTACATGTAAGACATCATAGGATATAGTATTCCCACCATGCGGTTGTTCTCCCCCAACAATTACACTGTTTAAGATGAATTTCAAGGCAATTACAATTTAAAATATTAAAGCTTTTAGTTGTTAAATCTATGTCGACATACATTTTAGGCTCCAAAACAGATCCAGCACCAGCAATAGATTCAGCATCTGTTATCTGTATCAATATCAACAAAATTGGAAATTAGAACTTATTCAGAGAAATCGAATACCAGCTTTAGAGTGCACATAAATAAACTTTAAGACATCATACCTTTTATATTTCCACTTTTACACTATAAACAAGCAAGATAGACTAAGAAGTGATTTTAAATGATCTCTGTATAACACATAATGGCAATATTTCTTAAAAAATATGCAACAGGCCAAGGAACCTTCTACTATGTAAAGAGAACATACTTCATTTTTAACATGATGAAAGATCAGGCTTGTATCTTGAACCTTCTCTAATGGATTTAAATCTGTTACATGATCTACAGAGCAGTTTTTATGCATTGCTTCACATGAAGAGGTCTTACGACATGTAGATTTACTCCACTGGGTATCTAATGAACTATTCCCAAGCAGCAATGTTCTTTGTGAATCAGCCACATCCATAGCCTTTCTTTTTCTACATCTTCGACTGAAAGTAATTAAAGGAGCTTTCGACTTGGTTTCCTCAGCAGAATCACTATGTAAACTTCTGATCAAAGGAACTGTCGATTTGGTTACTCTAACTGAATCACTACATAAAATTTTGAACCTATCTTCAACCAGTAATTCAGTTTTCTCTAAGCTTGATGTTTTTGACCTAGATGAGATATCATCGCATTCTAATACGCCTCTTTGTTCAAAAGATGATGATTTTAATCCAACAAGATCCACCATCATATTAGCAGCTATTTCTGGTGGGGGAGAAACCAATCTACCTATGGAACTTTCATCATTGCCTGAAAAGTCAACATTAGCATTTGGAATAATCATTATTGACTTCTTCTCCAACAAATTATCCGTAGAAGACAATCCATCTTTCCCCTTTTCTGATATACCCTCAACAGGACAGCTCATTAGAAATTTATGAGAACTAATTGCCATTTGTCTAATATCAGATCCTTCATTGTGTATCTTTGCCTTAAGTCTGCTCGATTTTCGTATTGACTGAGATGCTGAAGGATCTTGTTGTTTAATCCGTCTGCGACATAACCTTTTCCCTCGAGAAATATGCTTTGCAAAAGAGGGAGTAGTACCACATGATTAGACATTCATAAAAAAGTGATGTGACAAATTTTGGAAAAAAGAAAAGAAATCTAGCATTTTCGTTTTTAAAGTAGGTGTTACTTCATGAACTAATTGCCTTTCTGCCAACAATGGTTATATCCGCAAAAAGAGGTAGTTTTTTTTTTCTTTAAATTTATCTAAACACTTGAGCCTGAGAGATCTTACTGCAGAATTCTCTTTCTGATTGTCTGCCGTGTGCACATCAATCAATCCTTCGTGTAAGTGTGGATTGGTTAAAGAAGCCTCATTTGAATCCATAGAGAGTGATTTATAGCACCCATTACCTTGAGAAATACTATTTCCTGCCAGCCGCTTTCGCTTGTATGTTATAAAAACCTTGTTGCCAAACATTTAAGCTTTTAAGAAGCAATCCTAGCTAGGAGTTTTCAACTTTTTAGAAATAGAACTAGAAAAAATCAAATGATTTCACTCTTCTTGGATGAAAAATCAAAAAAAGCATCATATCAACAGCCCATTTAACCTGCAGTGACATAAGATCTTTCCATTAATCAAATAATTGGTATAATCTTTATACAGTAATTAAGAGATCAATACAAAAATTATCAGAAAAAATTAGAAACTCCCATTTATCACATTCAGAAACATCAGAAAAAGCAAACTGTAAGCATGTCTATAGGTCATTACTAGTTACTAGGATCACCTTCTTCCTAGATCCTCTTAAAGTCATGAGCACTTAAATATCAGGAATTACCTACTTCGAATGAAACCTGCTGTATAAGATTATCATATAATTTGTTGATGGAGACAGAGAGAGACAGAAGTGGCACTTGAAAACTCCAACACCCATTTCCAAATGACATAACCTCCCTTAATTGTTCAACTTCAAGGTCATATAATTTAAAGAAACGGCATCTGTTAGTGGCACTTGTATGTAGTTTTCTGTAAAGCATGCTTGCACTATAACTCCTATGATAAGCAAAAGCAGCAGCTCATAAACTCCATGCAAAAAAGAGTAATGGGATCCATTCACAAGTTTAACATTTAGATTATCATTTGAAATTGGGTTTTCAGCGATTGAAATGATTTCGCTTAAACACATGCCGGTGAAAAGAATGGAAAAATCATTATTTGATAATATATTTCTTCTTGCTCTATGCAAACATCTAACCCTTCTCCTCACTTCCTCACCTGCTCCTCATTTGCCTAACTTTTGGTTTTTTTTTTTTTTTTTTTTTTTTTTTTTTTTGGGGGGGGGGGGGAGGGGGAGAGCGCACATGGCTACCCATTTCCTCTCTAGTTGACACCCAATGCTCCATTTAGTTGCCAAGAATCAAGCTTTTTTCCCTTTCCTTTTCATCTATAAAAGACCCATAAACATATCTCATTTGGGTTCCTTTTCGCTTATTTCTTTTCTCATTTTCTACTATTGCCTTCAATCTTCATTTTCTCAGCAACCCAGTTGGTTGCATAATCACAAATAACAAACAGAAACACAGAAAGAATACAAACGAAACCCACATATAAAAAAGAAATACTTTCTTTTTTCAAACAAAAATAAAATAAAATTACAACGAATTAGTGAAGCTTGAATGGAAAATAGCGATAAAACAAACAGCATACCAAAGAAAATGGAGAACGACCAAACCGCAGATAGACGACGAAATGAAAATAAAAAAGACGCTGGAGCAGAGATTCTTCTCCGGTCGAAACACTTTCCCTCTCTGAGAAAGATACTGAAAGAGAGTGAAAATTGCGAGTGTTCTATTATTTAATATATTTAATTGAATAACTAAATATATTTTCAGAGCATTTATCAAGCAACTGAGCGCTTAGAGCAATAAATGACTTCCTCAAACAAACTACAATCCATTTCCTTTTTCTATAATTCCAAACATCCCTTCCACATTCCATTTACTTTATTATTTATTTATTTATTTGAATAATTTCCATTATTGTTTTCCTTTTTTATTTAGTGGGGGCCCACTTTGTCAACCATCTGCCACGCACGTGAGTTGAGCTTACACGTGTGGAGTTTATGTGACAACATCTAGCGCTAGATTTTCAATTTCGTCTACCGGTCCCACTTTCGATTATTCTATTCGCTTCCACGCCCTTCAAGAATAATTATAAATAAATAAATAAATTACTCTACTCGCTTCTGCGCGCGTCGGTTTTGGCACACTCATTCATGCTAGTGGAGAGGATGTGGGTCCCTAGAATGACAAAATCGCAGAGCTGATTCGACTACACGCGCCAAGATGGTTGACTGCTGCTTGTGGGAGCTTCCTTCCGCAGTACGCAGACATATAAAAACAACGGTGGGTGCTTTTAGTGTTCTAGCGTGTCTGACACCTACTGTGATTTCTGCCACGTCATCTAATTATTGGATCCCTTTTTTTATTATTTTTTAGAAAGTTGGATCCCGTATTTATATTTGGCGCGCTGAATTTAAAGTAAGAACAAATTTTGAAAGACAAAATTGTAATTATTAATTACAGTAAAATTTGAGAAGGTATTATTTTCCAATGCAATTTAAATTGCATAATCAATACTCAAATTCAATAATCCTGTTTAACTATCAAATAAAATATGTAAATTATATATAAATATTATTATATGTTTAATAATAGCGAATAGTTTGCATTTTTATAACAAAAAGTGTAGGAAGGAAGAAAAAAAAAATGGAGAACATTTATTTTATTTTCGTTGGTTACAAAAATGCGTATAAAAACCGAAAGGCAATTAAGAAGGAAAGTTTCTTTAAAAATACTTAAGAAATCTAGTAAAAAATATATTTTACCAATTAAAATTGACAAATTTTTAGTAAAACACAAAAAAAATATTTAAAAAATAATTATTTTTGTTCAAAAACAATATGTGCAAAGACAAACACAAATCTAAAGCCCTAATTGATAAACTATATGTTATTGAGTAATATGGTAAAATTTGGTATGATATCTATTTAGATGATGCCACATTTATGAGAATAAAATATTAATTAATGAATAAATATTTATTTGTCATGGCCATATTTACAACATCTCAAATAGAAATATNGTAAGTTTAAGCATAATGTTTCAGTTTATTTATGAGTAAAAATTAAATACAACTTTTGCAGGAATGATTTGGTGCAATGGACAATTCGTAAACATAATAAATTTTTTGTAGATTTTCAAGTTTTGTATTTTTATTTTTTTGTTACACAAGATAGATCATTAAATTAAGGTGTTACGTTATTAATGAAAAAGACAGACTCGATCATACGGTTATATCCAAGTTTACACCCAAAAAAAAAAGAAAAAAAGAAAAGAAAAAGAAAATTCATGGGCCGACACAGCAGTATTGAGTCATTGACCAGGCAGAAGCAGTGAGCCCAGAAGCTCATTAAAACATGCTTGGTCCAATAATGAATGGGCCAACATTATCATGACGTGGCATAAATCCAGAAGACCCGACCCATTTTGCCTACTTGGCAAGATATGGTTGGCCTTTATGACGACGATTTTGAGAAAAATCGTACTCAACGACGGCCATCATCTGCGGGCGCCGGATACAAAACGCTGAGTTTTAGGTCTGGGATATGAGTGAGAGACAGAAATTTCAGGTTTTAGAGAGAGAAAAAAGTCGCACAGTGAAAGAGGGACCGCAATGGCAGCTCGCAAGAGAGCTTCAGCAAACACTTCAACGGAACCACAGACGAAAGAGAACGCACAGTCCAAATCTCAAGAACAAACTTCGACGGATTCACCAATCGCACCACCGAAATTGGGTGTAATCCTCAAGCTCACACTCTTCTTCTCACTCCCTTATTTTTACCTGCTGTTCCGCCATTACAAGATCGAGCAAGAGATTAGGAGATCGATTCTGATTAATGCTGGACTTAGTCTTGCTGGGTTCTTCATAACCGTTAAGATGATCCCTGTAGCTTCCAGATATGTTCTGAGGCGCAACCTTTTTGGCTATGATATCAATAAGAAGGGTACTCCTCAAGGCACCATCAAAGTGTGAGTCTTTTTGTGACTTGGCATTTCTAGAACTTGGTTTTTGATCAATCTAATTTGGTTTCTTTTCAATACTCGTGAACATGGTTTTTGAACATTTTTACCATGGATGTGTAGAAGTTTGAACTTCTTTGTGATTTAATTAGAATGTTCTGCTGCATGCACTCGAAATGTAAATATTTTGCTTTGTTTTTTGATTTATTTATGTTATTTAGTGATGCTACTTGAATTGTGTTTTTCAGGCCAGAGTCATTGGGAATTGTGGTTGGAATTGTGTTCTTGGTAGTGGCAATCTTATTTCAGTATTTCAATTTTACTGCAGATTCTAATGTAAGTATTATCTTTCACTCCTCACAGTGTACAGTGTTCAAAATTCCCTTAAATAGATAATTTGCTAAGGTGAATATTGTTCAATGCATTTGTTTATTGTTATTCATATTTTGAGGAAATGAGTGACAGAACAATTTCCCATGAAAGTCAACCGCGGAAGAAATATAGATATACTTCTGAGGGAACAAAAATATGATCAAATAGGTTTGAGGATAAACGTTTTAGAAACCAACAATAAAAACTCTCATGTCAGGATATACCTATAACATCATATATATACACTGCCAGAGCATCATCTAGTATAATAACATGGGCTAGGTAGCCCACTAGATCATAACTCTGTGTGTGTGTGTGTATAGCAATAATTTGTTAACATGATGATGGGGGAGGCTCTCTCCTTATTTCTGCACTAGATAAGATGGAAGTCTTCCTGTGGTTCCCTGGTTCAATGATTCCCAGTTTTATGTCTTTGGTACTTGTGACTATATGCCTAAATGGAGGAAGACTAAAGTGTTCAATATTTTTTGAATCATGCAGTGGCTTGTTGAGTACAATGCGGCACTAGCATCCATTTGTTTCATGTTATTGCTTGGATTTGTTGATGATGTCCTTGATGTTCCTTGGAGAGTGTGAGTATCCATTTATTCTTCTAGTTTCTCATATTTTTGTTTTAGATGTCCATTTTTCTTGAGCAGGTTTATCCTTATGCATGGGTTTCTGAATTAATATTGGATAGAATTATTCTCTTCTTGTATCTGCGAAGAGCAGGAAACTGCTATTACCGTCATTTGCGGCTCTACCTCTGCTGATGGCTTATGCTGGACATACAACTATCATTATACCAAAGCCTCTCGTACCGTATGTTGGTCTAGAGATCCTAGATCTAGGTATAATTCTTAATATGGAGAATTGGAGATAAATCTAGGAAAGGAACAAATCCTTTATTATAATTTTTTGAATAGTTGGATTTGATTTCTTTGTACTGGTACTGACAAAACAACTTTTGATGTCAAAGGATGGATATACAAACTATACATGGGGCTTTTGGCGGTCTTTTGTACAAATTCAATCAATATTCACGCTGGTTTAAATGGTCTTGAAGTTGGACAGACAGTTGTCATCTCATCTGCTGTAAGCATAACGACCTGTAAAACAGATGCAATATAACACTGTTTTAGTGTGTCACATTTTGCCACATTGCAGATTTTGATACACAATATCATGCAAATTGGAGCATCTTCAGATTCTGAACACAAGCAAGCACATGCATTCTCTATTTATCTAGTTCAGCCCCTACTAGCCACCTCCTTGGCCTTGTTCTCCTACAACTGGTGAGATTGTTGTATCAATTTATCATCTCTTAAAGTGCTTATGCCTTTGCCTTGTTCTTCATGCAGGTAGAGATATACATAACATTTTATGTTCCCATGATTATTTTAGGTATCCTTCTTCAGTTTTCGTGGGAGATACATACACATACTTTGCTGGGATGACCATGGCTGTAATTGGCATTTTAGGCCATTTTAGGTAATTACCCTGAACTTTCAAATTTCTCTGTCTTTCTGAACTTCAAGTTTAAAGTGGATGGTATGTTTCCTTGCTTGATCATTGATATCTTTCTTATTTCACAATTTTGTTATAGTGAAACACTCTTGATTTTCTTTGCACCTCAAGTTTTGAACTTCCTCTTATCACTCCCTCAGGTTTGATCTAATCTCCTCTCTCTCTCTCCCCTTCTAATTTTCTGTCTCCTTTGAATATATGATATCAGAAAATGCTTATCATGTAAGGCATCTAATTTGCTGTTGTATTTTGTCAGCTTGCTGGAATTGTTCCATGTCCACGGCATCGTCTGCCTCGGTAGCTCTGTGCTTTTTTCAATAAAGGTTTTCTTTAGGTTTGGTGTATAATTTATTAAAACAGCTTGTATCTCTTTCACATTCAGGTTTGATCCTCAAACTGGACTGCTGACTGGGACAAATGATGGGACACTTGTCAACTTTTTCCTGAGACAATTGGGCAGGCTATCAGAGAAGTCGCTTTGCATCTATCTTCTTGTTTTCCAGGTATATATAATGTTAGTTTCATTTATGTAAAAGTGCTGTAATCTCCAATAACCTATATGTTTATTAGGAGCAGTTCAAGACCAATTGGGTCATGGGTCTGGCCCATAAAAGAATCAATATGGCCGATCCAAATAGTTGGTGGAAGTCTTTAATTTAGATGTGTTTTTAGGCAATTTTGTTAAGACTCTTAATAATGGGTTTAGTGTTTTTGATTTTGAAGTTCTTATGGATGGTCAGCCTAATATTTCGATGATATTGACAAATTTTTTGTTCTCAAAAGAATTGAAAGTATAGATCTCTTACCAGGTGTCATGCTGTTGAGTATTTTTTCTTTTTCTTTTTTCCCCCAGTAGTTTCAACCTATTGTTTGGGCTGTCACTTCTTTCATGCCAGACTATGATGGAGATACTCTGTGTTTTTTTCAATTCACGATTTTTAATAGTGTTTCTCATTTTGTTAATGTCTGTTTTCAACAGGCTATTGCATGCTTCTTCTGTTTTGTGTTGAGATACTTCCTTGCTGGTTGGTACAAATGAGGCAACAAGAAGAGTTCTTTTGTTAACAATCAATCAAGCAACCATTATCAGGGAACATTTTTGTTTACTGCTTGAGTGTTGTAATGTATGACTATCTGCTGTATAAAGTGCAGTTTAGTGCCTGCTTGGGATAACCATACATATATCACGTGAACAGCAATGACTTCTTGACATGGTCGGGTGTAGATACTCTATTACATATTTGTGGGTTTTTTGTTTTTGTCATTAAAAAGGGGTGTGAGACAAATTTTACACTGTACTTTTTAAGTTAACATAGAATATTTGGAGAGCCAAGGGATCATTGATAGTCTCAAACTTCTTATTCTTTATCAAGTACTTCTCACCCGTTTTATGTTTAATTGATTGTTTTTTTTTTTGGTGAATATATATTTAATCGATTGTTGGTGATGATGTGAGTTGTACCACATGTGAACCGGTGGATAAAAGTCTTTTCGGCTCTATCCTCACCAATCTTCCAAGGAAAATTAAATTGAGAAAAAAGAAAAACAAATTATTTCAGATTTTTTTTTTGTGGGTGAATATATTTTATGTCAAATTGTACTACCAGTTTCACCCCTTATATATATATATCCCTAACAATGACAATTATCTTTTTAGTGGTAATAAAACGAAAAAAATAAAATAATTTAAAAGAATAGTAAAAAAATATCACGCGCCTCCTTTTTTTTGGTTTTTTTTATTCTTTTTTTTTTTTTTTTTTTTTTGTGAAAACTAATATTTGGAAACGGATAAACATATTAAAAAACATTTCAAACACGGTGGACGAGATATGAAAATTGTCCAAGAACTTAGACCGTTTAGATCTTGGTAGCTCAAAGATGAGATTTGTTCATATTAAGCCACGTGTCATCACTGTTTGCTAATACCTATTGCCAAACACTCATGACCTATCTCTCTCTCTCTCTACTGTACTGGTCTTTACCTTCCTACCCCCAGCCTTTTTGGGTCATTTCTACGTTCTGTATGCTTACTGTCACTCCAGCTATGGCCGAATCCATAGCAATGCTTCCTTCCAGCATCTCTTCCAATGCTCCTTTGGACCATCACCTTCGGTACCTTTCTCACTCTTCGTCTTCCTCAATTTCTCTGTTTTTTTTATTGTTTTTTTTATAACGAAAATGTCTTCTTTTTTTTTTGGGGTTTTCTCCTCTGTCGCTATGTAGCACTCAGAAACTCTATCGCTGCTCTGGGGCTTTTATGTACGATAGTCTATCGCGGAATTCCTTAGTTGCTAAATACACTTCGACTCAATCATCGTTGTTGTTTGCTAAGCAACCTCAATCGCGGCAAAAGTGCTTGACGCCGTTAAAAGCGGTAGCGACTTCGAATACTCCAGCTAATTCCGCCTCGCCGCTCATCGGTAACGACAAGATTGGAGTTTTGTTGCTCAATCTTGGAGGTCCTGAGACTTTGGACGATGTTCAGCCTTTTCTCTTTAATCTTTTTGCTGATCCGGTAAATTGCTTTTCATTACCAAATTTTTTAATATGCCTGAAAATGATACAAAGGGACAAAAAGTAAAAAAGTAAAAATTAAAAAAAGGATCCAATCTTGCTTAGGTTTGTAAAAATTATATTCTCGTGCTTGTTGCTAATTGGTACACGCACTCACACATGTCCAAAAGTATCATTTTTATATTGGATTGCTTGACTTACTTAGCACTTAAGCCGATGATGACATGGACATTATCTGAATCCACGCTCAAGACAACCTTTTCAAGCTTTTTATGTAACCTTCTCGTATAATCTTTACCTTGAAAATTCAGTTTTTGCTACCGAATTGCAAAGTTACATATGTTGGAATACCAACCAAGTCCCTAGATTAGTTTATATAAGTTATCTTGAGTGGGTTATTAGTAAAAATGTCATGGCTTTAATGAATTGTTGTTTATTTTGCATTCTATTTTATTTTCACCTTTTTGAAGTTTTGAGAACACATCATGCATAGTTATGATATAATTCAAGTTGAGATGGTAATATTTTTTATGTAGTGCCCAGACATTGGTGTTGCCTCTTGGATTTTTTTATTTTTTTATTTTATTTTTATATTAATTGGACAGGATATTATTCGACTACCAAGGTTGTTCCGTTTTCTTCAAAAGCCCTTGGCACAATTCATATCTGTTTTCAGGGCACCCAAGAGCAAAGAAGGCTATGCCGCAATTGGTGGTGGTTCTCCCCTCCGAAGAATAACTGATGCACAGGCATGAATTCTTCTGTTAATATTGACTTGGATATAATTACCGTTATTATATAATGCATAAGATAGTCTCTTTTCATTGGAAATTGGAATGCCACATAAGATAGTCTCTTTTCATTGGAATGCCACTTTTTTTGGGCAAAACCATTTTCTGTCTTGTGATGACTTTCATTCTTTAGTTATCTATGAATATCATATTTTATTGCCTTATGGTTGATTGCTTGCCATTGCTATAGGGCAGATGCACCATAAAGAATTTCCCCACCAAAAATGTTTTCTTTTGTATAATCTCTAAGAATAGTTCTTACATTTATGATTTAGGCTGAAGAATTGAGGAAGTCTCTTTGGTCAAAGAATGTTCCAGCCAAGGTGTATGTGGGAATGCGCTATTGGCATCCATTTACTGAGGAAGCTATAGAGCAGGTATTTGATTGACTTTAATAACAGCATATGGTGCCACTTGCTTCTGCTGTTGCACTTGATGAAATTCACAGTAAACGTACCAGTTCGCATGTTTTTCGTGGTTGGTTGTTTATCAATCTTTACAGAAGTTTTTGGGTCTTGTTACTGATTCTAAAAGCAAATTTATAGATAAAAAGAGATGGAATTACAAAGCTTGTTGTCCTTCCACTTTATCCACAATTTTCAATATCAACTAGTGGTTCAAGCCTTCGACTCTTGGAGAGTATATTCAGGTGATGTCTAAGCACAGTTGCCACTATAGTCCAGAAATCTATTTTGAAGTCAATATATGTGACCAAGTAATTCATTGATTCATTAGGGAAGATGAATACTTAGTCAACATGCAGCATACAGTCATACCTTCCTGGTACCAGCGTGAAGGGTATATAAAGGCCATGGCAAATTTAATTGAGATGGAGCTAAAAAAATTTGACTCTCCTGATAAGGTATCACATTCTTAAGTGCTTCCTTTCTTCTCTTATTTTTTCATCCAAGTTTACCGATTGAAGTTGGTGGTGTTATCTTGATTCAAGATCATAGGTTTATTGGAAATCAAAAGAATTGTGTTCAGTTGAAATACAAAATTTTTTGTAGAAGAAAAATACAATGTCTCCACATCTTCTGATGGTGGATTTCAAGCTATAATTTTTCTTGGGATGCTAGAAATGGCCAAAAACTTATCCTTTTTCAAGTTTTCAACACTTTAGTATTTAGTGAATCCAAATCCATGAAAGTGAACTCTTATTAAATATGAAGATTCAGATTTGGATAAGTTCAGTATGTCCTTCATTGCATACATGGAACTAGCTTCAGTTTGACTTGACTATCAGCAAGGGTCCTCACTATGTCTCTAAAATAAGTAGATGCGAAAAATTATGTTTCTCTGTTATTATGCTTGTTTTAATCGTTGCTTGGTTGTACTGCCTTAGGTTGTGATATTCTTTAGTGCACATGGGGTACCACTTGCATATGTGGAAGAGGCTGGTGATCCTTACAAGGCAGAGATGGAAGAATGTGTAGATCTTATAATTGAAGATTTAGAGAAGAGAAAGATAACTAATGCGTATACACTTGCTTATCAGGTTTTTTTATTTTTCTGGCCTTATTAGTTCTATTAAAATCTTTATTTGCATCAAGATATAGAGCTGTTAAAAAGTTATCACTAGTTACTGTAGATAAATAAATTGCAATTATTTGACTTTTTGTAAAATGATGGTTTGGTTCTCTGTAATGATGAAGATACACATTCTTCTCCGTCATGGTCATTTGGACGAATCTGCATATACTTTTGTTGTCTTTTCACATTGATTGTGAAACCTTGATGCTATTATCAGCTGCTTGGTTGATAGTTTATGAATGTTTTTACAGAGTAGAGTTGGACCTGTCGAATGGTTGAAACCCTATACAGACGAGACAATAATTGATCTTGGGAAAAAAGGAGTTAAAAGTCTGCTGGCTGTGCCTATTAGGTAATTGTTATCAACAGCATGTTTCTTGCTTGCATCAGGGTAATTATGCTGAATGTTACTTTATCTCTCTCTCTCATATATTATATAAGTTGAGACATGCACAGCTACATTCCGAACTCAGATTTTGGAATAAAGATGTTTATCTGTGTTGTTAAAAGTTTTGATGCTTTATTCACAGCTTTGTCAGCGAGCATATTGAAACTCTAGAAGAAATCGATGTTGAGTACAAAGAATTGGCTCTAAAATCTGGTATAGAAAACTGGGGGCGTGTTCCTGCATTAGGATGTGAACCCACCTTCATTGCAGATTTGGCAGATGCTGTGATTGAGAGTCTCCCATATGTTGGAGCTATGGCAGTCTCAAATATCGAAGCTCGACAGGTATCTATCTCTGTTTAGACTAACTAGGATTTAGCAAATGTTACATGAATCTAGTGCCATGATATGTAGCAAACATGGTTGATGGCCGACATACTTATAGGCTTATAGCTTTGAATTTTTGCTTGCATATACTGATTTTTCAGTCTCAACCTGTCACGAGATTTCTCGTCAAGTAAACTGCTAAGGTAGTAGGTGTTATGAAGTTGGCTTACCTGTGCCTTCTTTTCTAGGCTAATGTTTTGCATATACAAACCACCACCATAGCACACTCCTAGAATTTCAATTAAATGTATGCTTTCCATACAAAGCTTACGTTTTGCATTGATACAGTCTACACACACTAAGCGGTAGTTTGGATATATATGCAGTCTTTAGTACCACTTGGCAGTGTGGAAGAGTTACTAGCGGCATATGATTCGCAACGCAGAGAGCTTCCCCCACCTGTGACGGTGTGGGAATGGGGATGGACGAAAAGCGCAGAAACCTGGAATGGGAGAGCAGCAATGCTCGCAGTGCTTGTTCTACTGGTCCTAGAAGTCACCACAGGGGAGGGGTTTCTTCATCAGTGGGGCATTTTGCCTTTGTTTCGTTGAACAACTAAATCTCCATCCTCTTCCTCTCCACAAAATTAATGGATCCCTATCCAATAAATTTTTGATTTCATTAGATGAAAAAATATTCTCTTTTCATGTTCTTAACTTGATCCATACGTGTACTATTTTTGGATACGGAGGCACTAATACTGAATGCTTTACATCTGATAATCAAAATTCATCTAGTGTAGGAGGTGCTGTGCTTCTGTGGGCGGCAAAGAACAAAAGAAAAAATATTTGTATTATAGTTGATCTTTAAATTGGATGCCCCCACGCACACAAAATTCCATGGATACTGTAATATTATAAAAAGTGTTTTGAGCTTGTCTTTGCTGTCAATATTTTATTTCCCTTCCTCTGTCAACATTTCATGTACTATGTTAATTCAATCAATTATACATCAAATGACAATAAAATAAAATTTGTAGGCTATCTGATGTATGGCTATTTATAAATAGTTTGTTGCACTATGTATATATATATAGTTAGACTATTATAAAATATATTTGACAATTTTAAATATATTTACTAACAATANCCACATCAACCGGCGAAGAGCTTTGGTACGCAGACGGGGGGAGGGGGATTTTGGGGCCGAGGCTCGAACGCCAAGGGGGGGATACAGGTGAGGCTGAGGGAGGGAAGGAGGGAGGGATGGCTTTGGTGCGCAGACGCCAGGGGGAAAGGGGGGAGGGGAGGGGAATTTTGGGCCCGCGTGCTGAGCATCTGTCAATTTCAAATGAAATTGAAATTAAGGGGGGTCGGGAATGCTATAAACCCGACTGACGGGGTTTATAGCCGGCCTGTATATATATATATATATATATACAGAAATGCTATAAACTCCACCAATCGGGGTCTATAGCATCCCTGATAGTCAATTTGTTTAACACTGTTAACACTAGCAGCAATTCAATTTCAATTTCAATTGCCACACGTGAAAAGCACGTGGGACACTTTAGCAGCTTCAATTCCTCCCTCCCTCCCTCCCCAATATGCAGCCCTACATCAATTTCAATTTCTGCAATTGAGATGCAAAGCCTAGAAGCTTCTCCACCGCTGTCACCAATAGAAGCTGCCATATTTGCCACCGCCGATTATCGCTGAAGGAAGCTACCATATTTGCCGCCGCCGATTGCCATATGCTTCAGATGTTCAGTTCTTCACTAGAGTTTGAACTCATTTTCACATTATTCTCTATTAAAACAGCAGCCCCTGCCCCCATACACACACAGATATATATATATACCAGGAGTGAAGCATCAAAATTTAAAATGATAACTAAATTTTAGTATAATAATAATAAAAGCTTGAAAATTGATATTACCAAAACAAAAAATAATAATAACACATGAAAATTGATGAAATCACAAAACACGTTCCTTGATAGGCTTTCATTCCTTCCTTATCATCCAAAAAACAAAATTAAAATAAAAACTTACACCTAAGCATCAATTTTCAATCTAATACCTTTAGCTACCTTTCTTTCTTCCCAATGATTGATCTACTCGCTTAAAATATAAGAAAACTATCTAAATCAGCAAAATCCAAAATCAATTTTAGAATTCCAAGGAAAGGAAACTTGTTTGGGGATGAAGAAAAGCCGAGAAGCTTCAATCGGCTTCAATTGGGGATCATCGCAGTGAAGCTTCCTTCGACGGCAAATGGCAGCTTCCTTCGGCCAACCAACCAAACAATCGTTGACAGCAGAGGGTCGGCTTCCATGCCTTCAATCGGGGATCGGCGCAGTGGAGCTTCCTTCGGCGACAAATATGGTAGCTTCCTTTGGCAAAAATCGGCAGCGGAAAATATGACAGCAGTAGAGAAGCTTCTTGGCATTGAGTCTAAAGTGTGCCACGTGCTCTTCAAGTGTGGCAATTGAAATTGAAATTGAATTGCTGCAAGTGTTAACAGAGTTAAAAAAAATTGACTATCGAGGATGCTATAGACCCCGACTGGTGGGGTTTATAGCATCTCTATATATATATATATATTTATTGAAAATATAATTTTTACTATTACTATGATAATTGATAATAATTATGTTAGATTTTGATATATAACAAGTCACGTGAAATAGAGAAGCCTTAACCAAAACGACTGTGTTTTGGTGTGTTATTTGTTTACTGCCTTGCTGTGCACCATTTCACTTGGCTTTGTATATTTGTATATAGGGTTTGGTTTCTAAGAAAAGTGTGTGCGATCAGATTGCTAGAGTTCTAGGCTTTCTTCTCCTCAATTGCCGTCTTTAGTATACATCTTCTTCTTCTTCTTGTCTTAGAGTTTTAGGAGATTTTCTCATAGAAAACATGTGCAAGAAAGTGTGAGGTTATGTTGCTGAGTGTGTATTCCATCTATTTGTATTGCTTTCTGGTTTTAGGCTTGTAAACTTGAATATTTGAATAAGAATGGCTAGGGTTCCTTTGGTGGAGCTCAAAGAGGATGTAGGTGAAATTCATTTCACTGAACATCTATAATTCTTGTGTTTTGCTGTGATTTCCTTTTATATGTTTTTATCTTTTAAGGTAAATTGCATATCAGTGGTATCAAAGCTTCGATCATCTCTTTCTTTTTCAAGTTTACAGTCAAGATTTGTGAATCTTGGCTTTGATTCACAAATCTGGTGCTTTGCTCTTAGTTCGAGTAATAGGATTCGACCAGTTTTAATTTTGTGTTAGACCTGTTAAAGTTCTCCTTCTTTCTCAGAGAAAACTTTGTGTTTTCTCATTCTATTTGTTTTTATCCTTTATGATTTAAGAATTCTTTCAATTTTTTTTTCGTTGTTGTCTTCTTTAGCTCTTTGTTTCTTTGAGTGTTCTTCTAGTCATCAAATTTCTTTCGATGGGCTCAAAATTTGAGTTAGAAGTGTTCAACGGAAAAGTCTTGCTGTGGAGACAGAAGATGAGGGTTATTCTGGTGCAGTAGAAGGTAGCCAAAGCATTGGATGACTCCTATCCTATGAGCATGACCGATGATCAGAAGAAGGATATGAACGAAATTGCTTACAGCACCATCATTCTCCATCTGACAGACAACGTTCTCAGAAAGGTAAATGATTCAAACTTTGCTTCTAGAATCTAGACAAAATTAGAACAGTTGTATCTTGTTAAATCATTTCCTAATAAAATCTATTTGCTAGAAAAATTCTTTGGTTTTAAAATGGATTATGTTAAAGATCTTGAGGAAAATATGGATGATTTTAATAGATTAGAATTTGATTTAGCAAATAGTAGTGAAAAATTCATTGATGAACACCATGCAGTTATCCTGTTAAATTCTTTGAGTGATCCTTATAAAGAAGTTAAAAATGTTATTAAGTATGGCAGAGAAACTTTAACTACTGAAATTGTAGTAAATTCTTTAAGGTTTAAAGATCTTGAATTAAAAATTGAAAAGAAAAACTTTGTCTCTAGTGAGAGTCTATCTATGAGAGGAATGAATGTTGATAGAAATGGTGGTTCTAATTTTAGAAACAAAAACATAGGCAAGTCTAGGTCTAAGTCTAGACTTAGAGGTAGAAAGTGCTTTTATTGCCAGAAAAAGGGTCATGTGATTAATGACTATTTTAAGAGAAAAAGGGATGAGAAGAATAAAAATTCTAATTTTGAAGAGAGTGGAGATGATGTTGTGGCATCTAATGGTCTAGAAATAAGTGAAGTTCTTGCTGTCACTACTCAATCTTTTGAACAAGAGTGGATTCTTGATTCTGGTTGTACTTTCACATGTGTCCTATGAGAAACTGGTTTAATAATTATCAAGAAATAAATGGAGGTCGAGTGTTAATGGGAAATAACATGTCCTGTGATATAGCTGGTATAGATGACATTATTGTCAAGATGTCAGACGGTATAATAAAAACCTTAAAAGATGTTAGACATATTCCTGACTTTCAGAGAAATTTAATTTCTATTGGTACCATAGATGAGTCTGGCTGTGTGTGTAAAACTCAAAATGAGTTGATGAAAATTACTAGAGGTGCTATGGTTGTTATGAAATGGGTTAAAAAGAATGGTCTTTATGTGCTGCAAGGTAATATTGTGATAGGAAGTACTGCTGTTGTTTCTTCTTTAGATAAAACTAAGTTGTGGCATAATAAACTAGGTCACATAAGTGAAAGAGGCTTACACTGTCTAAACAAACATGGTATGTTCAAATAAGATGTCATTAGTAAAGTTGATTTTTGTGAGCACTGTATTTTAGGTAAACATCATACGTTAGCCTTTAAGACATGTTTACATAAATTTGTATCTATGCTTGATTATGCAAATGCAGATTTATGAGACCTGCTCAAACACCTACACAAGGAAGAAATAAATACTTTCTCTTTATCATTGATGACTATTCTAGGAATGTGTGGGTTTATTTGCTTAAGAATAAGAGTGAAGCTTTTAATAAGTTCAAAAATTGGTGCTCTCTTGTAGAAAATCAAACTGGAAAAATAGTTAAAGTGTTTAGAACTTATAATGGTCTAGAATTTTGTAACAATGAATTTAATGCTTACTACTTTAGCCTTGGCATTGTGAGACATAAATCTGTTAGGCATACCCCTCAACAAAATGGTGTTGCTGAAAGGATGAACAGGACTCTGCTAGACAAAGTTAGGTGTATGCTTTCTAGTTCTGGTCTTCCTAAAACTTTTTGGGGTGAAGCAGTAGTTATAGCCACTTACCTTGTTAACAGAAGTCCCTCAACAGCCATAGAGTTCAACACTACTGAGTATATGTGGACAGGAAATAATCCAGACTTGTCTAATTTTAGAACCTTTGGGTGTCTAGCTTATGTCCATCAAAAGGATGGGAAACTTAAACCTAGAGCTGTCAAGTGTGTTTTTCTAGGCTATTCTGAAGGTGTAAAAGGGTACAGGTTATGATCTAAAGATTCTAATGGATTCAAGGTTTTAATAAGTAGAGATGTAATATTCAATTAATGTATTATGCCTTGTTTGAAGACTAACAGTACAGATACTAAAGATTAGCTAAAAGCTGATAGCACTAACATTAAGGTGGAGCTTCAAACAATAGATGAAGATCAATCTATACAACCGGATCTACCCATACTAGAATTTCAGACTCCTATTCAGACTAATGAACCAGCTCATGACACTGAAATTGAAGAGGAAGTTGTACAAGATGACAGACTGACACCTCTGCAACTAGATCAAACCATCAGAGATTACCAACTGACAAGGGACAGAGAGAAAAGACAGGTAAAACCCTTGTGAGGTTTGGGTATGCAGACTTCATATCCTACTTTTTATTTTCTTATCAAGAGCTTGCTAGTAATGAACCTAGGAACTATAATGAAGTTGTTAATAGTATGCATGCTAAGAATTGGTTTGATGCCATGAAAGATGAAATAAATTCTCTACATAAGAATGAGACTTGGCAGCTAGTTCCTAGGAGTAATAATCAAAAGATAGTAGATTGCAAGTGGATATTTAAAGTAAAAGAAGGCTTAACAGAAAATGATCTTGTTAGATTCAAAGCTAGGCTAGTAACAAAAGGGTTTACTCAAAGGGAGTGAATAGACTATAATGAGATATTTTCCCCTGTTGTTAAATACACAACTATTAGTGTAATTCTAACTTTAGTTGCTCATTTCAATTGTGAATTAGAATAACTTGATATCAAAACAGCCTTCTTGCATGGTAAATTAGATGAGAAAATTTATATGAGTCAACCTGAGGGGTTTGCTGTAAAGGGTAATCCTAAAGTTGTTTGTTTGCTGAAAAAATCTTTGTATGGCTTAAAACAAGCCCCTCAGCAGTGGTATAAGAGATTTGATAATTTTGTATCTAAAATTGGTTTTAAAAGAAGCAAGTATGATATTTGTCTCTATTACAAAGGTAATACTAGAGGTAGCACTATTTATTTATTACTTTATGTTGATGACATGTTGCTTGCTGGTCAAAACATAGAAGAGATATAGAAAATCAAAAGAAGCTTAAAATATGAGTTTTGACATGAAGGACCTTGGTCCTGCTAAAAGAATTATTGGCATAGATATAGTTAGAAATAGAATTAAAATGACTTTGTTTCTTAATTAGAAAAATTACTACGATAAAGTTCTGAAAAAAATTTCTATGCTTACTGCCGAGTCTACTAATGTACCTCTTGCAAACCATTTTAATTTGTCTTCTAAACAATGTCCCTCTACTGTTAAAGAAAAGAAAGAAATGGAAAAAGTTCCTTACTCTAATGTTGTTGGGTCAATTATGTATACTATGATTTGTACTAGGCCTGATATAGCACATGCTATTAGTGTGTTAAGTAGATTCACTGCCAATCCTAGTAAAGAGCATTGAGAAGCTCTCAAGTGGCTTCTTAGATATCTTAAGGGAAATTTAGATCATGGCTTACTGTTTAAGCATAATAATGAAGGGGGAACTCTAAAGGGTTATGTAGATTCAGATTTTGCTAGTGATAGAGATAAGATAAGGTCTATTACCTCTTCTATGTTTACTATTTGTGGGAACTGTGTAAGTTGGAAGTCTCAATTGCAACCTATTGTTGCACTTTCAACTACTGAAGCTGAATATATAGCAACTACAGAAGCTGTTAAAGAATCTCTATGGTTAAAAGGTCTGTTGACTGAACTTAAACTCTTGCATCATAATGTTACTGTTTTTTCTGATAATCAAAGTTCCATATTCTTATGTAAAAATTCTGTTTTTCATGAGAGAACAAAACATATTGATGTAAGGTTTCATTTTGTGCGAGATGTAATTGAGCGGAAGATTATCCATATTGAAAAGATTCCTACTGAGTACAATCCATCGGACATGGGAACTAAAATTCTTCCTTCAAGCAAATTTGTTGTGTGCAAAAAGCTGCTTAGGATTGATCCCAGGTAATCTAAGGAGATCTGAGCTGAGAAGTCGAAGTGACTCTAGCCATTCAAGTCTTTCATATATCAAGGTGGAGATTGTTAGATTTTGATATATAACAGGTCACGTGAGAGAGAGCTAAAGCCTTAACCAAAATGACTATGTTTTGGTATGTCATTTGTTTACTGCCTTGTTGCGCACCGTTTCACTTGGCTTTGTATATTTGTATATAGGGTTTGGTTTATGAGAAAAGTGTGTGTGATCAGATTGCTAGAGTTCTAGGTTTTCTTCTCCTCAGCCGCCGTCTTCTATGTACATATTTTTCTTCTTCTCTTAGAGTTCTAGGAGATTTTCTCATAGAAAATCTGTGCAATAAAGTGTGAAGTTGTGTTGCTGAGTGTGTATCCATCTGTTTGTATAGCTTTCTGGTTTTAGTCTTGTAAACTTGAATCTTTGAATAAAAATGACTAGTGTTCCTTTAGTGGAGCTCAAAGAGGATGTAGATGAAAATCATTTCACCGAACTTCTATAATTCTTGTATTTTGCTGTGATTATCTTTAAGGCAAATTGTATATCAAATTATTACTTGTCTAATTAGAATTTTTATTTTACATTATTATGATAAGGCATTTTCAATAGTTGACACTTAACACGTCAATATATTTTTTATCTTATAACGAAAACATACTCGCTCCCATAATATCATTACAATATATTATAGTTTGCTACCATAAGTGTTAACGCGTATAATAGCAGGGCTATATATATACACTGGATTGCACTATCAAAGCCTAGCTTCCTCTTAATTTTACAGTCCACAAAATAAAAATATGAAAATGAAATTATTCCAGGTGCATATATAAAATATTATTATGTACAAAAAGGAACCTGGAAAAAGCTCCTTTGGCAAATAGATAGATATATGAGAGAAGTTATAGATGACCAAGAACAAGTTGACAAGTTGAGCGTTGAGGCAGAAATTTCAATTTTGCATGTGGAGGGATTGGTTGGTGGCTGTGGGGAGTCAATGCTCAGAAAATTATATATATAAAAATATTTATAATTTCAAGTTTTCTGCGTGGGCTGAGAACACCTTTTCTACAATATGAATTAACTCAACTAAAATTGTTCAAGGGGTTTTGAACTTAATTATATTATTCTTTCAAATGCTATATATATTTATATATTAATCCCCTCCCATAACAAAAATGTTAATGACACTGGACCAATAATCTATAAATTTATTTTATTTCGCACACAAGATAATCGTCTGGATGAAATTAAAAAAGAAAATGAAAATGGCAATTCATATTCTGGCATATCCCAACATTAATATTCAATATATCACATTAAAATCTTAATGGTATTGGAACGCAATATGCAATCTTTTAATTTGTTTAAAAGTTTGATATGAGTATACATAACTAACTCTATATATATAAATTATGTGGACGTTATTTATCAGCTTTTAAATTACTTTAAATATTGATATTTAAATATATATTTGAAGTTTAAAATTTTAAATAAACTTATAGAATTTATTTTACCTTTTTTAGATTTTCAGTATTTCACCCAAACTCAAATAGTCCCTACAAACTTTATTAAAAAATCTCAATTATTGAAATAATATTTCAATAGCTTATAAATGATATTCTCATAATAAAATAGTCAGATTGTCATGACTATAGAATAACTATATATAAAATACTTTTACAATAAATATATTTTTATTTTATTATTATAAAAATTATCACTAAAAATATATATATTTTAATGATAATTTGTTAAAATTTATCACTAATAACATATTATTAGTAATAATAATTAAAAATAAAATAAAAATATTGTATAATTTATATATATATATATATTTGTGCCATCATTTCCAAGAAAGATTATTATTTTCTAATATTAACTTGAATATAGGTTCTCTCCCCAATTCTATATGTCAAATAGCATTAACATATATTGTCCTTTTAATTTTTATAAGATTGGAGATTCGTTTTCTTAGTGCATGCACTTGATATGTTTGACTTATTTCATTTCTTAAAAATTATGTTCTAACTGGATCGATCTATACATTTCTCCTAGAGAAATAAGAGACTAGCTAGCGTTTAGATCGCTCTTTGGTTTAACCAGAGACAATTTGCAAGGATACTTTTTCGTAGGTCCGGAAAATTATAATAAAATTCTAAGCTTATTTATTTATTTATTTGCCACTATGCAATTTATATACTTAAAGTCAACAACAGAAAATTAAATTATTAATAAATTTGTCTAAGTAGTATCTAATTAATTGGCTTAATTAATGACAAGCAAAGTTTTAAGTGATCCTAAGTCATAATTGAGACTTTCAAATATTATTAAACACTGACTAGATAGATAGCTAGCTATCATGATTAACTTTTTAATTATATTTAAATCTTGAATCATATGCAAGTTATATATTTATCGATTTCTGGTAAGCGATGACTTCAGGGAAGTTCTAGATTACGATTTAATTAGAAAAGGGTGAAAATGCATCCATGCAAATTTGCATATGCTTCGAGATTAAACAAACTAATTTTGTAAAATTATTCCTAATCCAGATAGCCTATTATTTTAGTTGCAACTATATTATACATATTTTATATAATAGTGCCAAATTTCATTGAGAAGGAAGATGTAACGTCGCAATGAACCGTGCATTTATAAATTTAATTTATATTTTCTCTCCCAATTATTGAGTGAACTATTTTGTCATGCAAATAAATGAATAATTACATATACAATAACCAAAATACATATTATGGTTAAATTTCAAGCGCTTTTTTGTTTTTGTTTTTCCTTATATCCATGACCATATAAAATCCAACTTGCCAACTTGCGTGCCTATCAGATCGGCCCAGCGCTGCTTGTATATATGAGGAGAGGTAAGAGGAGAAGCCACGCAATACCTCTGTTTATATTATAAGTATATCAAATGCCACACTAGCTACATTATATAATCATATGTATATAATATTTATATTTCTTTTTCTTTAACTTTTGAAACCACACAAAACTTTAGCTACATATTTCTATATAGACCTCTCACCAACATCAACCCTTTGTTCTCTATATTTTCATATATATATATATATATATACAGAACTATTAATATGGACGACGTAGTCTACAACGGACAACATTCCATATTAGCCGTTCGATATGCATATTCAAGCAATCAATACAGTGGTGGATTACATTGCCCATATTAACAATTCTGTATATATATATATATATATTTGTTATAAATGTCCATATGATTTTGTTATTGAAAATATTCAAAAAATTATATAGAATTAATCAGGCATAAATTCCATATAAAAGGTGTATCGATGTCATATAGTAAATTACTTTATATATAAAAAAAAAAAAAAATACTTTATATATCTATATATATTATATTTTGTTTGTGCAGATAATGTGAAGTAAAACAAATGGTAGCAAATGAAAAGATATGGGGAATGGCCTGCCAGTGCCAATAGTAATCATTCTTATTGACCTTGAAACTTTTCAGCTAGCAGCTGTCTTCAACAACGTCTTTTTTTTTTGTAAATATCTTCAACAACGTCTAGCTAGCGTTTTAATATAGAAGAAAACCAAGTCTAGCTAGCTTTGTAAATAGACAAGTCTTGATTGTTAATTTAGAAGAAAACCTGTACGTTCCAGTGCTTCAGCAATGTTGCATTATCAGAATTCATGGAGCGGTTTTCTACGGAACTTCTCCATTAGCAGATAAATAATTTTATATAAACTGTCCTTATCGTTAATGTATAAATTAGACGAGTGAGAGTCTATATAAGACAGAAATTTAACAATATATATAAGTGCTTCCAAGAATATATCATGTTTATACAATTGATATATGTATATATATATATATGTATATTTTGGTTACTAATGAGAATGTAGTTATTTGATTAATCAAATTAAAACTCCCGGTAGGATTAACTAAACTATAACATTTCGCAACCATTTGTTTGGATTTTATTGGCCTGTACGTACAAATCAAAGGTGGCACCCAAAACCATATAGATGGGGCCCTAGAATTAAATAGCTAGAGATTTCGTGGAAGTGTGTGTAAAATTAATATTGCAATATTTTTTTAATGGGCTGGGTTAAAGAAGGTAACAATAGATCAGGACACAAAGTCCAGTAGCTAGTTACTTCAATTAATATTAATTTACTATGTAATATTGTCTAATATAGTCTATAGAAATTAAACAAGGGTATTATGATTGTATTTAGGACAGCACATGAGACCGTAAAATGGTATCTTTGTCTTCTCCTCAACCCTCTTTGACTCTCTTATCCAATTATCAATTCCATCAACGCATTAATTTCTGCGTTTTGATTTTTATTTTTTTTTGGAAGCAGCGTTTTGATTCTTTTGAAACTGAATTTGCAGTCAATATAGCTTTTGTTAATCTTTGACGAAATATAATAAAGTCTTCGTCCATTTTATTAATCTTTATCATTATTAGAGTATTTTTTAATGGAATTTTTAAAAGTTTTTTTTTTTAAAGAGTCCCATATTTTTTATATAGTTTTGATAGATTTTTTAATTTAAAAAATTAAAATAAAGAGTAAAATTTGACTATCTAAATGTTAAGAGCAAAATTCACTTTTTATATAGTACTTTATTTATTATTTTATAATTTTTATATATATTTATAATTAAATATATTAATTATAATTTTATTTTTTAAAATATTATTTTATTATAAAAATAATAATAATTATTTATAAAAAAAATAAAAAATAATTATAAAAAATATTGGTAAAGTTGATAAAAAATTTCATTTTTATTCTTTTAAAATTCATCAATATACTTTTTATTTTTTAAACTATATTCTTTAAAAAGTAAATGTAAAGCCACGTTGAAAGTACGCAATGGATTGGCTAACACATCTGACTTTTTAAAATGTTAAATTTTTTATTTTTTAACATTTAAACGAATTTTTTATATTTTTTCATTCAAATGATAATTAAATATTAAATTTAAAACTCGTCATTTTAGATTAACCATATTATATTTATTTTAACAATTGTTAAGATATATATTACAAAACAATTAACACACAATATGCTTATAACTGCAAAAGAAAAACCAAAAACCAAAATTCATAAATCTATAATTTTCACCCTTAGCATCTCAAAAACCATACCAAATATTTTACATAAATATTTCATTTTTCAATTAATCTCTTTTTATAAGATCTTGGGACATTTGACTGTTAAAATTTGAAACTGTGACCTGCCACACCTTAGCCTCCCCATCCAAGCTTCCACTGAACACCGTAACGACACCGTTCAAAGCACCATCCAGAACCGCTGCCAACGACTTCACGGGCTTCACGTGCCCTTCCAAAACAGCCAAACAGCCGTACATTCCATCATGTCCTCGTCGCCAGATCCTGACCGTCCGATCCGCTGACCCACTCAGCAGCAAGTCTGAGACATTAAACAAAGACAGTATGGCTTTTCCGTGGCCCCTCAACGCCCCCGTTACGGTCATGTGATTCGCGCTGTCTTCTCTCTCCCAAACCAAGATCGAACGGTCACAAGCCCCTGAAAACAGCACCGATCCGTCGTCGTTTAGAGCCAGAGCATTCACTGCCGATTTGTGTTTCTCCAAGGTAGCAATCAGCGCGTGCCGTTTCTCACCAAACGGTTTGGCCCACGCCCGAATCCGACAATCCGCCGACCCGGTGTAAATGGTTCCGTCAGTTGACACAGCAACGGCGTTAACCGCATCGTCGTGCGCTTTAACGGACTCTATGCAACGGAGATCGGAGGACCGCCATATCTTCACGCTCTTATCCCAAGAAACAGAGTAGATCAAACCGTTGCGAACGGCAAGGGAAGTAACGGCGTCAGCATGTTCGATCCAGAGCTTTTTCTTGTGACGTCGGACAGTGGAGTAGTTTTTCGGAAGAATGAAACGGCGCAAACGGTCGCTAACGGTTGGGAGGGAAGTTAAGAGCTTGTGCCGTTTGCTTGACGCCGTTAACCAGACTCGGATCTTACAGTCTTGGTGTGCAGTGAAAATTTTTCCGTCACAGAAAGCAACGGCTTTGATGGAACCGGAGGAGCAATCTTTACCGTTGAGCGCATCGAGATGCGCGTAGCTGGCTGCTCGATCGTAGACGTTGATTTCGTGAGACGAAGCAGTGTAGAGAAGATTATGGTGGACCGCGAGGCAGGTCAGAGGAAGGGGTAGTCGGGGTCTGAGAGAGGCTACGGTGATATGAGAGACGGAGAGGTTTAAGGTTTCGGCAGAGAGTTTTTGGAGGGAGGGGACAGATGGCAGAGTTTGGAGGGAGAGGTTGCTATGGAGGCTGGTGCTGCATGTATCGCTGGTGGAGGTCGACGATGATGATGACGTGGCGCTATTTGGTGTATCGGAAGAGCTACTTGTATCGGAAACGAAGAGTTTCGGAGACGGTGGAGTGATTTTGGAGAAGGGAATGGTGGAGTCGTTCGCCGTGGTGGTGCATGAAGAGGAGGTGCAGGTGGCTAGCCATGACCGGACCTTCATTGCCGGCTTAGAGATAGAGAGAGAGAGAGAGAGAGTAGAAACTGGAAAGAGAAAGCTGAATGGAACAGTGAGCGAGGTGATATATAGAAAAATAAAATAAAATTTGAAGCCTCCTCATGGAAAAACTTTTATACGTACTATTTCTATATTTTAATTTATACGTTATCTATGATTGTAGTTTTTTTTTGGTAATAGATGATAGATCTATGATCGTAGTTAGTAAACAAGAGAACGGCAAAAATATAATTAATTCAAACTGCAGTTTTTAAATTAGATTTAATTTAAATTTAGCTTTTAATTTATAATATTGTAGTTTTTGAACCATATAAAATTATCATTATATTTTTAATTTAAAATATATATTTTTTTTTAATAATAGTTGAACAATAATTTAATAACAATTGCATATATATGAATGGACTGATGTATTGACATAAATTTAAATAATTAAATTTGATTTAAATTAAATTTTAGAAAAAATTAATCCACAAAAATAATATGTTTGAATCGTTTTATTAATAAAAGATACAGTAAAATTTCGATCAAAAAATATAAAATAACAAATTTATAAAATTTAATATGTACATGTACATAAAGTATAAAATATTTGTTAAAATAAAGTATTTTTTACATATAATAAAAACTGCAATAATTAACTAGATAATAATAATTTAATCTATTTGAAAAATTAACAAGATAAACAATTAAAAATTATTTATAATAGCTGTTTAATAATATAATAATAGAAATGTTTTATTAACATTTTTTTTAATTTTTTAATAGTTTTTAATGTGATAGATAGGGATATTTTATCAAAAATTTATATTCACATATGTTTTCCGAATTTATTAATTAAGACCATTAAATTTATGTTATTTGTGATGATATAAAATGATACAGAAATTTGTTTTCTATTGATGGCACGCGGAGAGAAGGATGGTACGATTGTTCCGAGGATATGAAACGGCGACGTCGAGGAGGGGTTGAGGGTGTTTTTAGCAAGTGGACGATGGGGTCCACTTTGGAGTAGCTTTTAGGCCTTTAGAGAAACAGAGAGAGCATGGGTTGGCAATTGGCAAATGGCAAATTGTCAAGAGACAGACGCGTATGGGACAGAAGAGATATGCAAAGCAGGACCTCAGTGTGGGCCTCTCTGAGTTTGACTCAATTTCAAACGGTGGCCCGGAGATCCAAAGCCGGAAAATTTCCCGACCGGTTCACTCCACTCTCGGTTTCCTCGCCACTTTTATTTAATATAATTAGAAGTTATACGGAATAATAATTTATTGAAAAACAGAGACATGCAAAGGAACTCAGTCAGTTGATATAATCATAATTTGATGCTTTTCTTTTTGTAAATTATCATTTTTTTTTTTGGTAAAAGTAAATTATCAAATTTTTTTATGTTTTCAGATTTTTTATTTATTAATAAAGTAATATTTTTACTATAAAGAAAAAGAAAAAGAAAAAAAGAGAAGGATAATGAATTGGATTGGAGTATTGGAGACGTCCCATCTTGTGATAACAAATTGGAATTAAAATACAAGCATGCAAAATTTTAAATTCCAAAGTCCAACTTGTTATTATTTTATTATATGGTGAAAAATATCATTCTTCTAAAAGTTCCCGCAACAATATTTAATAAGCTAGTTGCAAAAGTAATGGGTTTTAAATGCCAATTATTTTTGTTGTTTGGCTAATGGAGGTCTCTGATATGAAGATGGTAGAGATTGTATATACATCTAATATGTTGAATCAATTCTAAATTTAGTTTTTTTAAAATTTATTTAGTTTCTCATATATATTTTTATTTTTAAATAGAACTATTGAGTTTAAAATTTATAATCACTAAATTTTTCAAACTTGATATCATGTTAAATCACTACTAATCTTAAAAATTTAAACTAATAAAAAATAGTTCATTATATATTTTATCTCAAATATAATATATCATTTTGAAAAATCATTATTTATATAAAACCATAGCTTAACTTTTTATTGGTTCACATTTTCGTCCTCTTGTTTAGTGTGAAAGCTTAGTTTTCTCCACAAATAACTTTTGCAACAAGGAAATTTTCCTCATATTATTGAAATCCCCAATCATATTTGTGTATTGGTTTCTTCACAATTAATGTTCATTTTGACCTATCTTGTTATAGAATTTATTTGTTAATTAACAACATATAATAGGCTGTAACGGTATATTCACCCTTTTGTTGCAATTATGAGAGTCCTGTTTTCGGCTTGGAGATATTTTAAGCCGTAAAATTACAAGTTTTATGCTAAAACAAGAATATTTATGTTGTTAGATGGGGTTACAAAGATAAAGATTTATTTATAGAATAGCCTTTTCGGAGACATAGTAATTGCTTGGGATAAAACTTAAAAGTCAGGGATTTGAAGCATTAGTTTTTCTTTTTGTCCACCACAAAGTTGCAATTAACTAAGCCTTAAATATTCCCATATCATTCATTGTTATAAACAAAGTTTGTTACTTAGCTTATTCAGCAATAAAAAATAGTTTGTTACTTAGCTATGGAGAAAATTTATAATTCATGTGTATTGGAACTTTATTATAAATAATAAAAAAATCAAGTTGCCGGGGAAGGATCAGATACATAAACAAGCTTAACACTTTATTTTTATTTTATTTCTTCTTTTTTATCACTTGCTTTCTTTATGCACTATGCACATGCTAGAAGTTCAATTATCATTACATATCTAGAAAGCCTCCCATGGAAAACATAGAAATAACAATTTTTTAAAGAATTAAAAAAAAAAAAAAAAAAAAAAAAAAAAAAAAAAAACTTAAAAATGATTGTAACTTATAGTCTCTCAACAAAACTGAGTATAGAGCTGTCCCAAGAACTGAAGCCAAGTAGAGACCATTGCACAATTATATTATGTAGAGAATTTATTTCAATCTTAAATCTTCTTTTCTTCCACATTTTTATGTAAATTTTGTAGCAGTGCAAATGCTAAATCTTCACCAAAATCTCATTACTTTTGTTTATACTAGCTAAAAGGAAGCCCTCTAGCATCTGCCAATCTACTACATTCTCTAATGGTAAAAACTAGAAAAATATACACACTCGGATAGCTCACGACTCTTACCATATAGAACTTGAAAATCAACAGAAGGAAGAGAGACCCAGGGTCACTATTAAGCAGAGTGACTGCTTTGAAGATTGATGAGAGAGTAATATGCTCCACTGGCTCCAATGGCAAGTAAAGCATGGTGGTTTCCTTGTTCCACAACCTGTCCATTCTTGATCACAGCTATGGTGTCTGCCTTCTGTATGGTGGAAAGCCTATGAGCTACAACTACACATGTTCTACCTATCATCATCTTATCAAGAGCTTCTTGGACTAGAGCCTCAGAAGCACTGTCAAGGGCACTAGTTGCTTCGTCCAAGAGAAGAATTGGCGGGTTTTTCAGTATTGCCCGAGCAAGCACTATCCTCTGCTTTTGCCCTCCAGATAGTAAGATTCCTCTTTCTCCACAATATGTTTCATATTCATCTTTCATAGAACTGCAAATTAGAAAGTTTCTTTAGTTTTTTAGCATAAAGTGACAGAACACGATGTGCTTCAATTTCAATACAATAAGGAAAATGAACAAGTTTTGTGTACCTTATAAACTCATGAGCATTGGCAAGAGATGCAGCTTTCCTCATTTCAGCTTCTGTAGCATCTTCTTTACCCCAAAGGATGTTTTCGCGAATTGTTCCTGCGAAAAGCGTGGGCTCTTGACTCACTAATGCGATATGGGACCTCAGGTGTCTCAAGCTGTAGTTTTTAACATCTCTTTTACCGATTAGTACTGATCCTTTAAGTGGGTCATAGAATCTTTCAATTAACCCAATGACAGTTGATTTGCCTGAACCACTTTGTCCTACCAGTGCCATGGTTGTTCCAGCTTCAATATTGAGGCTAAGGCCCTTGAAGATCATTTGTTCTGGTCTTGCAGGGTAAGAGAAAAACACGTTCTTGAGTTCTATATGGCCTCTGATAGTGTGTTTAGGCTTAACCCCTTTAGGATCTTCAGGCTCAATCTCACTTTTTCTGTCTAAAATAGCAAATACTGACCTTATTGCACTGGCACCTTTGACTAAATCAGAAGTCATGCTCCCTGCATCGGCAATGGTTTTCCCAGTGCTCATCAAGACGAAGAAAGTTTGAAACATCTGCTTCGAGGTTACTAATTCTTTGCTCATCAGCCTCCCTCCATACCAGAAGGTGAAAGTTATACTAGCTGTTCTCATAAATTGGGAAGTAAATAGGCCAACACCTGAAATCCATGACTGTCTTATACTCTCCTTTTTGGGGCTCTCCAGTGCAGCTTTAAAGAGTCTTAGTATCCTTTTTTGAGAGGAAAATGCAGTGATAGTTCTGTGGTTGATGGTAGCTTCACTTGCTAATTGACTGCCCTCTCTTTGTGCTTTTTGCGCTTTTGTGGACATACTTTTCATCAGGACACTCCTTGAATAGAAGCCTCCAATTACCAGAGGCTGTATGGCAATCACCACAATGGCTAACCTCCATGCAATTACCAATCCAAGCACATAAGCCAAGGATGCACTAAAGAAAACCTGAACCAGTAACGATATCCGTTCAGCAACAAAGGACTTGAACATGCTGGCTTCAGTGGCTAGCCGTGCGCAGATGGCTGCACTTGTATTCTCATCTTTGTCAAACCACCCTATTTCAAAGGTAAGAATTTTTCTAAGCATTTTTTCCCTCACTCGTTTTGTTAAACACTCTCCCATAATTGAAAAATTATATTGTTGAAGGATATTAGCAATAAAGGTTCCAACTGCTGTGCTTGCGAAGATGAGGCAGTAGATTTTGGTTTCTGATTTCAGGGTGGCATTGTCACTTATGAAGTAAATTGAGAGCATTGTTCCCATGCAAAAGGATTGCATTGCTTGAATAGCTCCGAAGACAGCAGCACCTATGCACCCAAGCAATGCTTGCTTCCATTCAGGTGCATTCATTTTTAGCAAACGCCATAGGGAAACAGGAGGATAAGGTATCTTCTTTGGAATTTCATCACTGTCACTATCATAAGGGCATATCTCGGAAGATTGTGCAATACTAATTGAATATATTGGGCTGAATTGGTAATCTGGAGTGCTATGCCAGCTTGATCTCATGCTGAGAGTTGTCCGAGGAGTCCTGCTAGCCATAATCTCGTGGCGGTTTCCATCTTCTGTTGAACGGTGAGAAGCATGGAAGGATTCACTTTGCATGGCTGATTGCTGCAATTGCACCATTTTCTTGTATGCCCCACCCTCTCCATTGTTCATATGGATCAGTTCTCCATGAGAGCCAGACTCAACCACTCTCCCTGATTGAAGAACTACAATTAAATCAGCCCTGCAGATTGTGGAAAGGCGATGGGCAATGATAATTGTTGTCCTTCCAATTGAAGCTTGGTCCAGGGCTTCCTGTACTATTCTTTCAGATTGTGAGTCCAAAGCACTTGTAGCTTCATCAAGTAGAAGAATTCTTGGATCTCTGATTAAAGCTCTGGCTATGGCAATTCTTTGCTTTTGCCCTCCAGATAATTGAACTCCAAACTGCCCTACCTGAGGTATAGACAAAAATTTTCCTACTCAACTTCAATAATAAAAACATAGATTTAAGAAAAATATAAGAGCAGTGGAAAATCATGACTTACTTGAGTCTCGTATCCTTCTGGTAATTTAACAATGAAGTCGTGAGCATTTGCAGCCTTAGCTGCATTTATAACAAGTTCCATTGGTGAATCTTCTTTTCCCAAAAGAATGTTTTCTTTAATGGATGTTGCAAAGAGAACTGGTTCTTGATTAACAAGCCCCAATTGAGATCTTAACCATTTAAGTTGAAGTCTATTTATATCATGTCCATCGAGGAGAATGTACCCTTCGCAAGGGTCATAAAACCTTTCAAGTAAAGAAGCGATTGTTGACTTCCCAGAGCCACTGCTTCCTACAAGGCCTACTGTCTTACCAGCTCGTATAGTGAGATTAAAATCTTGAAGAACTGGGGTATCAGGTCTAGATGGATAACTAAAGTGCACATCTTTAAATTCTAATTTTCCTCTTACATGTGCTAGAATTTTTCCTTTTATGTTGCGGGAATCTATAACTGGAATTCGGTCAATCATCTGAAACATCCTGCTTCCAGCTGCTATTGCCTCTAAGATGTAAGAGAAGTTTGGGAGTGCACTCATGATGGACTAAAGAAACAGGAAAATTTTAGTAAGTTGTAATGAATTCAAACATCACCAAAAGACACCTACAGTGTGTTACAACATTCTTTCTTTTACACAATCTTTTTTTTTTAACAATATCTAGTATATATATGCTCAAGTAAACATTCAAAAAAAGAAAAAAGTTGCATAACAAACTTATACTCTTTGTTTCCTATTTATTGTGTTTTCGATATTTAACATGACAATCAATTCTCCACTGCAGAAATCATCCTTGCATACTTGAAGCAGAAAAGAAGGAAAGAGAACGAAAATTATTATGGATAAAGAAAGAAAAAAAAAAAAGACTCACAATTGCTCCCCAGATGACACAGATTCCAGAAAGAAAAACACGGCTACCTTTTTCTCCTTTCTCAATAACAATTATACTGCCAACCCAACTTTGACATGCCCAAGCAATATACATCATCAATCCCACACTCCCAAATAGCAATCCTTTTAAGAAACCTTGCTTTATGCCAAGCTCCATACTCTTTGAAAGGGCACTGCTGAACCTATCTAGCGTTTGGTGCTCCCCAACGTATGAATAAACAATACGGATCGATGAGAGTGCTTGTTCTGCGATGCCACCAGCAATCCCATAAGCACTGTTCATCTTGCTTCCTAAGTCCTTTAACACCTTTCCAAATACAACTGCTGGAATGACAAACATGACAGAGAATGGAAGAGCTGCCACTGCAAGTCTCCAAGAAAGCACAAAAGCAATTGGGATGCTGATGAAAAAGGCTGAGAGATGAGCCAGAGTGTTTGGTATCTACAGTAGAGGACATACAGATGATATATGTTAACACAGATAAGTAGTGAGGAACAGCATAGAGAGATAAAACTCCTTAAATTGTTTTTCAAAAAAAACCTTATCAGCCATTGTGTCATGGATTGCATGTGCATCAGAAGAGATGGTAGAAATGACTTGGAAGGTCGTGGACGAAGCATCTTGCTTGTCGAAGTAACCAACTTCTTGCTTGAGCACTGATTTTAGGTATTCAATTCTCAATCTTGATGTCTGTCTCTCTGCAGTTCTTGTCCAACAAAATCCTTCTGCCAAATTTGAATGTGTTTTGGCATAGAAATGTAAATTAAATGAGTATGGTCAAAATTTATTAATTCTTTAATCAAACATGATTAATCAATAAAACTATTTCAGCTTGGAAAATATGCCAAGCTATGGAATTCATCCTATTTTGTGTTTGTGCAGATCTAGACTGATAAATAAATAAACAAATTGCAGCTGAACAAACAAAATGAGTTAACCAGGGAATGGAAGAGTGTTACATTGGATTTAACATTAAATTTTTAAACCTCCAGAGGAAGGACATATGATTTGCATGCAGAGGGATCCTTGCTTATAGAGAAATGAAGCCACACAACTAAATTAGTCGTACATACCTACAAATGCAAATAAACCAATCGCAACGGCAAGAATGGCCAGCTTGAGCGAGTACTGCAGGAAATAATTTTATTTTGGAGAACAAAAAATTAGCTTGAATCTTTTGCATGCAAACTTGTTGGATATGCCACAACACAAGTAACAAAAAAAAGAAAAGAATAGACATTACTAAAACTAGAGGTGCAAAGACAACAGGATTGAGTTTACTATAAACAGGTTCAGATTAAATCCGTATTGATCTGTTTAACATGATTATAATATCATATTCGAGTTGATCCGCTTAATTCAAAATTAATTTTAATTGATCCGTTTAAATTAACATATCAACTTAACCCTACAAAATCGTAACATGTTCAAATTATAATTTAAAAATATTAAATATATCATTAATAAAATTTTAATTAATTGATTTTTATTACTAAATTACATAATTATTTAAAATTGTATTATTAATTTTTTCAACAATTTAAAAAAAATCATTAAAATAATATTTATTTACTTAATTATAATATGTTTAATATATGTATATGGACTTATGAACATCACAAAATAAAAAATAATATACTTCATTTAGAGTATTGAAGATGTAAAAAATTGAAATCATGCCTATTATAGTTTTTCTAGGTTACTTGTATTAATTATATATATATATATATATATCTACTTAATTATTAGATGAGATTGTGATGTTGTTATATATTAGGTTAACAAACTTGTAATTTTAATTATATGGTTTTAAACATATAGTCTATAATTAATTAATGAATAAGTTGCTTTAACTTTATTTGAGCTAATTAATTTAAACTAAGTCAATTTATTAAATTGGGTTAATTTTGTGTAAACTTATCAATTTCGTGTAAATGGATCAATTTCGTGTAAACATGTTATTTTAATCTAAATTGACATGTTTAATAAACAGATTACACGAGGCGTGTCATTTATTTATTGAACAGGGTGTCGGGTTAAAGATTTCTGACACGATTAATAAATTGATTGGCACAAACACGATCAGCCAACACGAATTGCTGCCCTTTCTAAAACAGCAATCATAATGAAATTCTAACATACTGACTCATCTTCATAATAGACTTATGTTAGATTTTTGCAGAAGATATGAGCCATGAGTTTTATGTCTGACATATCTGATACAGGTTTAACATGGTGTAAGCATTTTATGTATTGATTAAGATGCACAAATACTAGGATATATAAAAGCAGTGCATGCAACTTGAACAACAGGACTAACTCTCCCAAAATGAAATTCATCAATAAAGATTACCTTGTCTACTGTTTCATTGTTTGGAGCAGAAACAGAAGTTCCATAATCGTTGATCAGACCAGAAAGAAGCAACATGGTGACTGGGGTCATCATTCCATCTCCAATGCAACCCAAAGTTCCAAACAGCATTAGAAACATGTCTAACCTATCAGCATACCTGAAAATGCTACCTGTTCTCCCCATTTTACCCTCCTTTGAACTCAACTCTCATAAACTAGCAATACCATAGTTTTACTTCCATCCTTTTAAACTGATCAACTTTGCAAAAAACAAAAAAAGGCTAACGCTTAGCTTTGGGCTTTGTGTTTTTTGTGTTTTGTGTAGTGTATTTGAAACATCACAAATCCTACATATAGGAGCTCAAAAAAATTGTTCCTTTCGTTTTAGAATATCATACATCAATCAATTCGAGAGAAGGAATCTAAGATGTCCAAGTTCTTGGGCACAAAAGCCAAAATTGGTTGAACAGTACTATGAACAACTGGTTTGACATTTTAATAGTTTTTACTACTCTACTTGTAAATGACCCTTTGCCAACACAGAAAGTCATTGGGATAAACCATTTGGGCATAAAACTATGATAGTTAATTCTTTTACAATTTGCCTATAGGGAATCTCACACCAACAGATCAAGAAAATGTATATTCAAAATTTGATCTTTCACAAAAACAGGCAATTTGTATCATATAGAATTAGTGAGAACCAATAGTATCCAAGCACTCAGCCAGAAAAGGCTAAAGTATACATTTGGAAAAGCTATTGGTTTAATTGTATAAATTCTGCAAGGAAGTTATTTCGTTCGAACAATACCAAATTCATAGTTTAAGATTGATTCGCAACTCAATAGTATTTAATTTAAAGAATTCAAAGGGTATGTTGGAAAGTATATATCAAAGAGTCAGGCAGGCCTATAATTTAATCGGATTTAAATGAACCTTTCTTTTTTGTCCCATATGAGAAACAAAAGTTATATTGATATTTCAGAATCACAAGGTATTGACCTATTAAAATATAGATATTTTTCTCCAAACCCATTTAGAAAGAGAGAAAACAAGTATATATTATGCTGATAAAGGCTCTAAAACTGCAAAATTGGGATAGATTAAGAGAAAAGGGCTACTCTAAATTTCTTTAACCATTTCGGCTACATGTGACAATTTAGAACTCATTTAAATTAATATGTTTTAATTTGAAATTGACACGATACATTAAATTAATGCATAAATGTTAAAATAATAATAAATATATATGTTTAGTATAATAAAAAACAATGTCAAAAAATTATACAATAATATAAATACTAATAATAGATTAAACATTTCAATCTATTAATCACGCTTTAAATAACAGATTGATACGAAACAACACGATTTGTCACTCGTAACTTCGGCCTCATTGAAGGCAACCACATTTTCTACTTATTTAATGTCTTGACTTTTCTTTCAGACAATAGAATACTCATTTTTATTTATCCCATCCCATACTAATCAATTGTGATTTATGGCATGTTGTGCATTATTCTTTTGCTAAGTAACATTCATGAAGACCAAAAGGCCGGCCTAGACGGACGAAGAAAAAATCAACAACAAATTTTCATTTTTTTTTTTTACCCTTTTTGTTAAATACTAATGAATACATGGGAAATATTTTATTTTTATAGAGGAAGTATGGGCCTTACCGTCTGAGGGTCGCTCTTGGAGGCCCTAACAATTGAAGTATGGGCCATATGTCGGGCTACACTACAAAATGGGCTGGAGTTCGGGTTCTCTATGTAATCCACGTGTAGGAGCGACAGGTAGGGTGCATATCAGACAACAGCGTATCGGACGCAGTGAATAATTTCTGGAGGACCACTCTCACTTCGTCGTAGCCGAATCGTTTTCATCCACCGAAACACCGCAAAAAAGTTTCAGGAAGAAGAAGAAGATGGTGAAAGTTGGGACGTACTTCGCGATGTCACTGGGAGCATTCATTTTCTGGCAGTCCATGGATAAGGTCCACGTTTGGATCGCTCTCCATCAAGACGAAAAGGTTTCTCTTTTTCTCTCTGTTTTTTCTTTTTATTTTTATTTTTTTGTTGCTGTGAAGAAAAATTAAAACTGGTAGCTAACCTTTATCTGTGCTTTTTTTGAATGCCAAAATTGGATGCAATTTGATGCACTTCGTAGTTCATTTTGTTCCATAAATTAAAACCCTAAGAACACTGTTTGTTTGGTCATTTAGACTTGATTAGATCTAATGGGAAACTTGGCTAATGATATCTTTTGGATCTGCAACTACCATACATAGTATGTGAGCGAACTTTCATATATTGCTTTGAAAATTCTGAAAAATCGTTAATTTGGTTTGCCGATTGGAAACAACGTGTTTTTAGTTTATTATTAAGCAATGAAGCTGATTTTTACCCCCCCAAAAAAAAACAAAAAACAAGGAAGCTGATGCGAAGATTTGGTTCATAAAGCATCAAGTATTTGACTTCTATGGATTTTGTTCCATTTTAGAATACAGATTTGCTAATTGTAATCATAAGGTATTTTATATGATAACTTTATATTGATATAATCTGGCAGTATAATAAGTCTTAAAAATGACCCATTTTTGTTATTTCAGAAGGAAAGACTAGAGAAAGAAGCTGAGATTAGGAGAGTCAGGGAAGAACTACTGCAGCAACAGGCCAATCAGAATGATTCTCTTGCATAACGTTTTCCGTTACTGGTGGTGGCCTTTTCTTTGAAATTCCTGTTGATTTCATTCTTCTTGAATTGTTATGTTCAGAAGCGATAGAGTTTTCATAAAGCATTATCCGCTCTAAGCTGATGACTATGATTGTCATGGATATATGATATTCTTCTCTTATATAAACTCCATCCATGTCAGAACTTTGCACTTAAATTTCTTCTTTTTCCTTATGACTGAATAGTGTATTGCGTATGAGTTCCAACTTCCGTGATTATGGTTATGTAATGCAGTGCAAATGGTCTGCTCCACTTGTCTTTAAGACATGACATGAGAATTCACAACCTAATAATTTTTAAGTTTTGGAATCTCTACTAGGTTATTTTGAACTTGCATTTTCTTTGATTATTAGCAAGGAACTTTGTCTATTTCTATATTTTATCTAATGCTTTCATTTTCTGTTATGACTACCTCAAAGTTGGCAGCATACTCGTTAAGCCTTGTTTAATCTATTTTCTTTACATTCTCTCTACCGTATATGATGTTGTCTCATTAGGCTAAGTTTACTTTGAAGCTAAAATGGTGTTTTCTGATTATACTAAGTAGGGGTATATGCTTTCAGTCTAGATGTTATGTCCATCTGGTTTTTTCATTCTTTTGCCTCCTCATCCCAATGAGTATGCTGTTCCTCTCATCTTTCTTCTATTGACACATGCAATGGAATCCTCTAACTCTGTATTTATTCATCCTGCAGCAATGTCTATTGCATGTGCTGGAGAAAAAACTAGGTTCTTCTTCCATTGCTTGTAAACCAATCTCCATTCTGGTGCATAAGGTAGCTGTAGAATTGGATGCTAGTTAAATGCAGCCACAAGGCCAAGCAAACATTTTAAAACTAGGGATTTTGGAGGCTTTTTTTTCTCACTTGTGATCCTGGCTCATGTTTTTACTGCAGAAATTCGTAGTTGTAGTTACCTCTGAAATGTATGAAGAAATCATTTGCTCTCAACAATTTTTCTAGCCACACACTCATAAGCTCTATGACATAAAAAATGGATAGAATGTTACGCCTTATTCTTCTTCGTAATACGCATGGAGCTCCTAATTGATTAAATTGGCCATCCATGAAGTTCTGTACATATAAAATGTCCAAGATTAAAAATTAAAGTTTGTTTCACCAAACATAGATAAAGTTTTATATATGTGCTCCTCCTTTATGCAACTGTAAGAAAGAGAAACAAAATATATATATATATATATATATATATATATATATATATACAATTGGGGCATGTCAATCATAGTTTAAAGATTCAGTCCTTTAGAGTCATAAATCATATCAATTTCTGGATAGGATTTTAGTTTCTAGTATGAACTACCTAGGTGACACCAACTGGATAAATTTTAAGGTATAAATATTTCTATTTATTTGTAAGAAAATTCTATTGCGTAGATATGCGCAAGTTAAAACTTGAGGACCATTACTATTAATTTATTATTAGTGATGAATTCGTTGTTGATAATCTATTTCTGTGATGAAACCATGATTGATAATAGATTGTTAGTAAATTTCTACAAATTAAAAATTTGCAGATATTTTGGCCATAGACAAACTGCTTATTTATATCCAAATTTGCACAATTGATTCAGTGTATGGCTACATACCCAGTGTACAAACGAGGTTAAAAGGAATACCCAAAATGATTCTCCAAAGTAGACAGAGAATCACGCTCACTCTCTAGTTTTCACCTCTAGAAAAGTTATTCGGTTTTGAACTAAAGACAGGAAAATTTCAAGCACTTTCTCTTCGGGCATGCAAGAAATCGTGTTCTTGATGCTTTAGCAACATAACCCATTTGTCATCTTCTCTGAACAAGTTAAATGGATAACGTGGTTAGCATGTAAAGCCTGTAGAGATGATTCACAACTATACAAATCATACCTCTTAAAATAGAGAATTATATCTTCTGAAAAAGAAAACTTCCTTTTCCCCATATTTTCTGGTAAAAAGCTACACAAGTTAGAAGCCTATGTGATATATGTGAACATGAAGCAACTTATCTTAAGCCACCAACTCCGAATTTGTATATAAAGGCCTGCATTTTGCAAGAGAAAATCTAAACAGCTTCGTCTCTCATATTTCTCAAAACTCATTCAACTTTCTTCGATATATGCTCACACCAAGACTTCAATTTTTTCCTTAGTTTATAGAATCCAACAACAATGGGCATGAAGAAGTATTTTCTGGTTGCTTTTTCACTGGCTCTGGTTCTGGGGCTGGCTGAGAGCATTAATATACATGACAAAGATTTGGCTTCTGAAGAGAATCTTTGGGACTTGTACGAGAGGTGGAGGAACCAACACACAGTTTCCAAAGACCTCAAAGAGAAGCATACTCGTTTCAATGTGTTCAAGGCGAACGTAAAGCATATTCACAAGGCTAACCAGATGAGCAAGCCTTACAAGCTGAAACTGAACAAGTTTGCTGATATGACTAACCATGAGTTTGCAAGCTCCTATGCCGGTTCCAAGGTTAGCCACTACAGGATGTTACATGGTGATCGAAAAGCTACATGCTTCAGGCACGAAAAGACCAACAATCTTCCACCGTCTGTTGATTGGAGGAAGAAAGGAGCAGTTACTGGGGTGAAAGACCAAGGCAGATGTGGTAAGTATCTTATAGAAACTCTGCAAACCGTTTCAAGAAATGAAATTCAACTTATTGGAAATGTGGTAATATTAAGGACTCTAATCCATGTGGTAATAAAATTGACTTCAATTTTAATCTTTGTTGATGTTACAGGTAGTTGCTGGGCGTTTTCGACTGTAGTTTCAGTAGAGGGTATCAACCAAATCCAAACAAAGGAGCTGGTTTCCTTGTCTGAACAAGAATTGGTAGACTGCAATAAAGACAACCAAGGTTGTGATGGAGGATTGATGGAAAACGCTTTCGAGTTCATAAAGAACAAAGGCGGTATAACAACAGAGAATAACTATCCTTACCGAGCCAGAGATGGTTCTTGTGACTCATCCAGGGTACTTAAAAGAATAATCACCAAAACCACCCTCAAATACTAAATGAATTATATTATTTTTCTATCCATGAAATTTTTCTCATGGTTTTGCAGATGACTAATTCTCCTTTGGTGATCATCGATGGGCACGAAATGGTACCTGAAAAAGATGAGAATGCTCTGATGAAAGCCGTTTCAAACCAACCTGTATCCGTTGCACTTGATGCTGGTGGTAAGGACTTTCAATTCTACTCAGAGGTAAGTCCAAGGCCAATTTCAGCTTATTATGATTGACATGGTGATATGGCTAGTCATACGAGTGACAATTTCAATTAAGTTTATAAACTTGATTGCTGTGGTATTTTGTAGGGAGTATTCACAGGAGACTGTGGAACAGAACTGAATCATGGGGTGGCAATTGTGGGTTACGGGGCAACTTTAGATGGGACGAAATATTGGATAGTAAAGAACTCTTGGGGAGCTGAATGGGGAGAGAAAGGTTATATAAGGATTCAACGTGGAATCGACGCAGAAGAAGGGCTGTGTGGTATTGCAATGGAGGCCTCCTACCCCATTAAATCATCCCCTAACAACGCCAAAACAACCTCTTTCAAGGACGAACTCTAATACTATGTATTTAGTTTTGTCAAATTTTCCATTCCTGTTTAGTTCAATGGTGTGAAGATTATTTTTGTTTTGTCTATGTAGAAGCATGAATCTCTCTTCTCTCTCTCTCGCACTAGGTGCTTAAACAAGAAGTGTTTTGGAATAATCTCGTGAACCATTTTGTTTATTTCACATGTGTGAGAAATATATGAAGGGGTTTGGGTTTTTGTTCCGGCCTTTACATTGGGATCCTGAATATGGGCTCGGCCCAAAAAAATGGGCTAGGCCCAATAAAATGATAGGCTTGTCCTGACGTGAAGCTTCAAAATAAGCTTTTTATGCACCCACGCCTTGTTAGGTTCCTCGTTGCCAAAACGATGAAAAAAAAGAAGAGTATTTTCCGGTTTGAAACCAATTAAATTTATAAATAATAAATTGAATTCAATTAATAAACAATTTTTTTTAATACAAACCGATCTATTTATACATAAAATAAATCCAATCTAATCTAATTTAATTAATAATTGGATTTGATCATTTTAAATTTGGTCTTCTTTTTTTTAAATTGAATTTTTTAAAATTTTGGAATTTTTTTATATTTAAAATCTCGAAGTTTGATTAAATTTTTTTATCATTTTATTATTATTTTATGTTATACAATGTAAATTATTAAAAAATATATATTATATTAATAATTTTTTATTATTTAAAATGTAATTAGATTGATTTGGTGGGGTCAATCAGTTTTTATAGACTAGAAATTGATCTGATTAAATTCAATAATCAATTTTTAAAATTCAAATTCAATATATTTTAATTACACTAAAATAATCGATTCAAATAAATTAAATTGAATTGAATCGATCAGTTTTATTTTTTAAAACACTATTAAATTAATCATCACATTTTCCAATTGAATTACGCCTTCTCTTCCCTAAAATTTGTTCCTCCCAAAGTTTATTAGTTTACTGTTCACCAAAAAAGTAATAAAAGATTCTTTATCTCATCTTAAATACTAAACAGCTATAAATGGCACTTAAATTATTGCTGGTCACGATGTGCCCTGGACTATACTGAATTATTTTAAATTTTTATTGGCCAAACTTTTTCTTTTGTGAATGAAAATATCAAATATGTTAGAAGTTAAAGAGTTTGGAACATCAACATAAAAGTACATTTGAAGCCATGATGATCCCTCTTACCATATAGATTAGTACCTAATGGAATAGCTCAAGTCCCAAAGTCATCGTGTTTCTAGATTTAAGTTTCATTCTGGCTAGCTATGTATATTTAAAACATAATAATAACAATAAATAAAATTAAAAATTAAAACCAAAAGATAAAAATAGCCCTGTGCGTGCGTTGTCAAAATATTATGAAAGTGTAAATGGTTGGAGAATGTAAAAGGGTTTTTAAATTAAGTTTATTTGAAAAACAAAAATGTAATATATATATATATATATATTATATCGTAATAAAAGACAATTAAAAAAGGTATTACAGTAAAAATACAGGTTAAAAGAAGACAAGCAGCCGTACAAAAGTGGTTTTCCCAAAGTTGTCCCGTATCCAAGTATGTAATCTATAATATATACTAAATCTACATTTTTTTTTACTAAATAAACTAAATCTAGTTTTATTTATTGGGTTTCCACACATAAATAAACCTAATTAAAATTAAGAAGATGGGTCCGAGTGGCCAACCGTGTGGCCTTGATCAGCACAAAAGGGCCTCACAGTCCCCCACGCCAAGCTACAGTTTCTATGCTCCCCTTACCCACTAAATCTTTGACCACTTACCGGCATTTCCCGTTGCCGGTCAACCCAATTGTTTAGAAAAGCTCTTTTATAATCGCAAAGATACGCACGGGAGGGACAAAGAATCATCTTCATTAATAAGAAAATATCTCATTTACAAATCTTCGAAAATTAAGATAATTATAAGAGTATCTCTTCGAATTTATAATAAATTATTTATACTTGTAAGTTTAAAGTTTTCTTTATATTTTTTTATTAAAGTTAAATTATTCTTAAATTCTATGTTTTTAATGTAATAATTAATTTGAAAACGTCAAAAAAAATTCTATATTTTTAATTAATTTTTATTCAAACTGTGTTATAATTTTTTACTTTTTAAAAAAAACATATGATAATTTTTAATTATATAAGTTTTTCTACGTAAGTTATATGTCTGATTAATACATTTAATTAAAAATATTTGACAAAATATAATACAGTTTTGTTAAATATATTTGAGAAAGTATAATACATTTAAACATATTTAGTTAAATGTATTTGACAAATTATCATTTGAAAAACTTATTTGATTAAAATATCAACTAAAAAATTATCAAATATTTTAAATAAAATTAATTAAAAATATTGATTACCAAACTTTTGAAATTAATTTTTACAAAAACGTATAAAAAAATTGAAAGGAAAAATAAAAATAAACACAAGGAATGTAAAAGTAATTGAACTTTCCTAAAAGTATATAATAATTTAGATTGTTATATATGGGAGTGAGCAGAGGATATGGATGTAAACAATTTGTTAGATTTTGAAAGATATACTTTCACAATTATCTTTAAACTCTTAAGAGATGTATATGAAACATTGTATATTTTATTGATAATCATCTTTGGTCTAATTTTTTTTTAAAAATTATTTTGAATTTTTTTTTATTTTTCAGTGAAATTGTTAAATTTTAAATTTAAATTTTAAAAACTAACTCTAATTAAGATTTTAATTTAGAATCAGTCATAATTAAACAAAAATTATCGATTATTTTTTTTATTTTTTTAAAGAAAGAAAATTCAACTGTGATCGTGAATATTGAGTGATATGTTAATGTTTATTATTTATTATACAGAGGAATTAGGAACAGTAAGGGATATTTTTGTCTTGGTATGAATGATAGTAATAATAATAATAATATTGGTCAAACACACAGAGGAAGTGTCAGCGAAGTTTGACACCAACAATACGAGGTTGAGTTAAAAAAATAAATAGAGGTGTGCGTGGGAGAGATCAGGTGGTCCAGGTGTCAAAACCCCAGATGATCAAAAAGAATGGAGAAAAAGAGATGCAAAGAGTCCCTGACAAGGAGAGGAGCTGAGCTGGGAGGAGGAGCTGCTATTGGAACAGCCATTTAGTGGGCCCACTCCATCACTGTCATGAATTTGTACAGACTACAGACTAGCTTAGTGAAGAGAGAGAGAGATGCAGATGGATGCTCTCACCGATCAAAAATGGAGGGATTACTGCTATTAGACTAGTGCTACGGATGAAGGTCAAACCCTCCTCTATCACTCTCTCTCTTCATCCACTGCCACGTCAACTTCTTGTCCTACGTGGTGTGAGATTCTTACCCTGTCAGCATATTCACGTGCTCTCTCTCTCTCTCTCTATATATATATATAGAGAGAGAGATATATATTATGCTGTTTTCTTTTGGCCTTTTTTGTTTTAGGTAAATTTCTTTTTGCTTCTTATTCCTTAGGACTCCCCATAGCAATAGAATATTATGTAGATTTTAGTGTTGATAAAGAGAGTATGAAATTTTGAATATGTATCAATTAAAAAAAAAAAGAGTATGAAATATTAAAGGATTAGGCTTTTCTTTCTTTTAGTCATGCTCTTAAAGGAAAAAAAAAAAAAGGAAAAAACATAGCCTATTTTAGTTATTGCTTTTCTAGCATTTCAGTTAAAGTTAATTTTAAATTGCAGTTTTTAAAATTTAATTTTAATTAAATAATTTTTTTTTTAATTTTGATTATATATTGACAATCAATATTGAGATATACAATTAATTATCAGTATATTATTGTTAACTATAATTAAAAATATATATTTATATATAACAATAAAAACTATACATATATTATCAAAAATTTAAAAATTAAATATAATTAAAATCAAATTCAAACTCAAAATTAACCATTTTAGTTAAGCTAATGGGTCTAAAAGAAACTTATTTTTTTATTGGACGCCTACTTTATAAGGACTGATGATGATGCGTACAAATATATGTATGAATTATGAGATAAGCTTGAGTTTTTTTTTCTTTTCTTTTTTCTGGGTAAAGAGAGATAAGCTTGAGTTGACAACTATTGAAGGCTCAGAGGATTATCAGAGTATATAACATGACGCACCAAAGAAACAATAATTTAAAAGCAACTTCTTTCAGTACTTTGATAGTGGTTTCAACAGTAAATTGACAAAGTTAAAGCGACTCTACTTGGGGAAAAAAATAATAAAAAAAATACGATATTGCTTAAATTAAGAATAAATCAACTATGTTATTTAAAATCATTAGATTAATTATATTTAAATCGATAAATTTATTGTAGTATATAATTCAATGGACCTGTTATAAAATATATCTTTCTTCTTATATTGGCATTGTGTTAGATAAATTCATAAATAAAATGATAATTTATATTCTAACAATTTTTAGAATCAAATCAATAGTAGTTAAATATAGTGTCGAAAAAAAATTTAGCAGTGATAAATTAAAATTTTAAAATCAGTAGTTATTATAAATTTATTTCCTCGTAAAAACTCTTATAATATTATATTATTCACTTTTTTTATAAATAAAAAATTTGTTAAATTAGTCTTTGATTGAGTTTTTGTTTTCTTTTCAAAAAAAATTAATTTGATATTGTAGTCATAAAATAATTATATAAACATATATAACTGAAAGTGTATGTTATATAATTGGCTTTTCTCATGATGTTAATCGATAACGAAACATTGGTGAATAATTCATAACCAAACATGCATGCATCCAAAAGAGTGCAATGTCTTCGTGACAAATAAATACAAAGCCACTTCTATGACAAGAACAAGCTAAGAGTACCTCCTTGTACATTTATGATTTATAAACAGGGGTTTAAATGTTTATATTTTAGCTAATATTTTTTTTATAGTAAACCTTTAATTAATTTCAGTAAATTTCATAAATTGAATCTTAATACAAATTTACCATGATCGTCTATCATATTTAAGCATGTACATTATACATTAAGAATTGTGTATATATTCTTGTAGCTCTATACTAGTTTTAACTTGTAATTGTCTACTTTTCCACGCGCATTTAATATTTGTACAGATAATATAAAACTCAAACTTTCTTCCCTAACTCGTAGTAATATCAGAAACTAAAATTATTTGAAACAAAAAACTTGATAAGAGCAATAAAATATTATTAGCACAATAAATAAATAAAAGTTGGCTTTAACTGCAGTACATTTGCAATCTTTATCACAGTAAATATAATTATCATTGTATAAATGTTATCAATAAACAAATGTTTCAAATTAAAAAATTATTATTATATATATAAACAAAAACTTCTAATTTATTGTCAAACAAATTTAAAAATTAAATTTGATTTAAACTAAATTACAAAAATGCATTAAAATTAATCCAAATAAAATTTACAAAAGCATCTCAAAAGTAGATTAATTAACACCTCCAAGAAGCTTTTTATAAAATGAGAGGACAACGCAAAAATTAGCCTACAAGAGCAAAAAGATAAAAGAGTGACAGCGCAGGGAGAGAGAGAGAACACAAGCTTAGGCTTAGGGCTTAGAGGGCTGTGAGAAAATGACAAGCAAAGTATTATCAATAGTAGAAACGACAATGACGTACATTTACTACAGTGCTCTTTGCCACCAGCCCCTCGCATTACCTTTTAGTCTCTCTCTCTCTCTCTCTCTCTCTCTCTCTCTCTCTATATATATATATCATTTTGAACTTTCAAATACATTAATACAGTAAATAAATTAAAATCTTCCATTTTAAAACCCTCACATTACCCATTATTCTCTCTCTCTATATATATATTTTTTATCGTTAATAGTTAATTAAGATAATCCAATGTATAAATATGTTTGTATTTTGAAAAAAATAAAATAAAACAAACGATAACTCCAGTATCAAATCCTCCATGAATTAATAATAAAACTAAATAACTAGAAACCATAAAATTAACATGGAAAAAACAAAAAAGGAAAATATACACTACAAACTCATATATATTTTTTGTTTTTTGGTTTTCTTGAGGAAAAAAAGAAACAATGAAATTCAATAATAAACACCAGAGAGAAAGAGTTAAATGGGCAAGTGATGGTTGGTGGTCAGGTCAGGTCAGGTCAGGTTAAGTAAGCTGAGAAAGGACACAGAAGAGAGAGAGGGAAAGACTTAGCCTGGTGGGAGAACGGGGATTTGGGTTAAAACACATAATTATATATATATATATAGAGAGAGAGAGAGATAGAGAAAGCTAAGGAATGGGCTCGGAGCTCAACGATAACACCATTGGGTTAGGTGTAGTTTTGCAGGTTTAGAAGCCAGAGAGAGAGAGAGAGAGAGCGGATGATGAATGAGATTTGATGTCATAATATTTTGGTTGATCTGGGGTTTTATGGGGTTGGGTTCATCATCATCATCATAATATCTATCTCTATTCTCTATAAATATTATAATTAAAAGCTGTAATGCTGTTCCAGCTACCTAGCTGTGTCTTCATCGTCGCAGCAGCAATCACCTCCAACGCCGCCGTTTTGAGTGCTGCAGCCAGTGCTACTGTCACCCAACAGTAACAGCAGCTGGCGCTGCTCACTTTCCGAAGATACTTCTGACTCAGCATCATCTTCATCGTCGTCGTCTTCTACCCTATCTTGACCGTCCATCTCATAACTGTTCTGGTGGCCGACGATGGGAAGCGGCTCCGACAGTTGCCTCCCGTCTCGGGGTGGTGAAAACACCACTGGCAAGTAGTGGTCCATCTCGCATGGGAACTTCGAGTTCTTGAAATGCTCCTTCAACGCCTCCAAACCCTTCATATATAATATTATATATCATTCAAAATAAAATAAAAAACTATATAATATAAAACATAAATATAACATGCTATATATTTATATTATTTTTTTTCTTTACTTGAACTCTAGCGTATGTGACTTCGCAGATTTTCCTGGAGTTGAAAACTTCCCAATGTTGATGATGAAACGCCTTGTAGAGCCTCCATGTGGCCTGAGGGGTCGTCATGTTCACAAATCCATATCCCACATTGCACTTGTTGCTGTTTTTAATTTTAACACACAAAAAGAAAAATCACAACCCCATGACCCAACATTAATTCGCATAAAAATCCATGATCAAAATAAAATATAAGGGATGTCAAGAAAGAAAATTCACTTGAAATCGATGGGAAGGTAAACAAAATCGTAGGAGGACAAAGGCTGGTCATGGCCTTCGTCGGCAATCTGTTCATTGCAGTGAATACAGTGATTGTCCAGCATGTTCAGCAGCAGCTTCTGACTGCAAAAATTGTCCCAAACTATAATAATTACCGAATAAATTAATCAACCATATCAATAATTACGATTTTTTGAAAAATATAAACATATAAATATAGTGAAAATCTGTTCGACGAGAGAGAAGGAAATTAGGAAAGGAAAAGCAAAGCAGTAAGAGCAAACCTGTACTTGTTTGGTATGTTTTTGATCATGACGGTGGTTCTGGAATCTCTGCAATTGGATTCCTCTAAGGCATCTTCGTTTATTAGGAAACGGGAATCAAACTTCTTTGTTTGTCTGCTCTTTCTCGGCCTATTCCTAGGTTGCTGCTGCTGCTTTGTTATAGTTACAGCTGTGGGCTGATTGCTGTGGCTTTTTCTTGTCAACCTTTTGGGATTATTATTATAATTATTATTATGACCATTTGAATCTTTATCTTCAATCCCATTGCAAACTGCTGCACCACCACCCAAATTCAAAGCAGGCATTTTATATTCCACAGCAAGAGAATTAGCATCTGAGCTTGAATTCTTGTTCGTATTCCCATTAGCAATTCCTCTTCCAGAATTCGATTTCTGAGTGAAGAAATGCGATTGGGAAGTAAAAGAACGAGTTGGGACGCCGTTGAAAGCCGATCGACCGGAGAATTTTCGAGGCAAATACGGTGGAGGTGGAGGTGGTGGGTGGTACTTTTGAATTCTTGGGCAAAAATTGTTGAGGGAATTAATGGAGGAAATGATTGGTGCTGATGAGGTTGGAGGATTATTGTTTGCCACTGCATTCATGAACTTCCTGCTGTGTCCTCCCGGACGACTGAACTCGATGACGATCTGTTTGCCGTGAATTTCTTTTCCGTTCATCTCGTTCAGTGCTTTAGCTGCGTCTCTAACATCGTAAAACTCCACGAACTTCTGGTGCTTTTTCGACGGTGTTTCTCTTAATTCCTTTATGGGACCTGAACGAGTGAAGGGATAAAAAGAATAAAAACAAAAATAATTATGAAAGCCCCATATCTCAGAAGAAACAAAAAGAAAAATACAGAAGAAAAAAGAGCAAGAAAACGAACCAGAAAAAATTGCATAGAAAGTTTTGGAAAAAGACCCATTGGATTGTATGAAAGAGAAACTCTACCCCAACCCCACAATCCCCAACCAAAAGTTCCCCGACACAAATTACAAAACATCACAAAATAAAAACAAAACCCTTTCTTTTTTTAAAGCTTTCATTTCCAACAATCTCAGATCTCATAGACAGCGAATTCAAATGAGCTAAAAAAAAAAAAATAGAAACGGGAATAGGAATTAGTTGGGTACCAAATGCCTGGAAGATATTTTTAAGGGTAGAGGCGGTGACCTCGGAGTCCAAATTGAAAATGACGATGGTACCCTGGTTATGGCCATCGGGAACGGCGTGACTAGCCGGAATGACGAACTGGGCCCACACGGCACAACCGGCGATAAGCCCACGCGCCGGCGGAGGCATTGGCAGCGACGCAACGGCCAAATTGTGGCCGTCGGAGGGGGAATTGTGCATAAACAAAGCAGCGAAATGGTTCCGCAGCCTGGTCTGCTGCTGCATGTGCTGGTCCCGAATCTCCCGCAAAGCAATCTCTGCATGCCTCAGGTCGTAGAAATGGACGGTCGCGATTCCATCGCACAGCTTCTCCAACTCGACCCCTCTCACCTCCCCAAAAGCTTCCAACTCCTTCCGAATCATCGTCTCGCTCGCGTCGCTCGGCACCGAACTCAGCACCAGAGCCCGCGTCGCCACCGCCCAAGCTGGAGGAGGCACAGCCGGCCGCGCGGGACTAACGTACGCAGCGGGAGACGGGAACACGGGGTACCCTGCGCCACCGTCGCAGAACGGCAACACTTGCACTTCGCTGATTGGTGGATACGGAGTAGCGTACGGATAGTATACCTGAGCTGGCGGTGGAGTGGGAGTGTAGAGAGCCAACTGGTTTGAACCGCTAGGGTTTCTCGGCCTGAACTCTTCGGCTCTCGGGTCTAGGCTTCCAGGAAACCGAGCAATACCGGTTTCATCCATGGCGGTTGAAAGCGTCGGAAACCCACTCACCACCACAACAACAAGAACAAAAAATAAAATTAAAATTATAAACAGTGGTATTCCGGTGGACTACTTAACGGCTGGTTCGCCGGGTATTAATTGGTTTCCCGGCGCCAATAAAATTCCATGGCTTTAGCTTCACAAGTAATAGCACAAACACTCTCTCTCTCTCTCTCTCTCTATGTCTATCTTTTTCTCTCTCTATCTCTCAGAGTCTCTGGGTAGTTTCTCTCTCTTTCTCTGTCGCTCGGGAGCTTAGAGACTGTCTGCTGGAACAAAAAAGCACACAAATAGCTTACTGCTTTCCTCTTTCTCCGCAAAGTTGCTAAAAATGTCCTTCCAATCTAATGGACCCCACCCTAGATTGAAATTACAATAAAACCCATTTGTTTTTTTTGGTGAGAACTGTATTAATAATGAAAATGATGAAGCATCGTCATCCTCTTTCCTTTTCCTTTTTCCTTTTTTTTTTTTTTTTGGGTGAATCTCTTTCCTTTTCCTTGGAGAAAGGTAGTAGAGGGAGGGGGAGAGAGTAGGGTATGATTGTGGGGTCAAACAAGTTAAATAGGGTCCACATAGCAAGGGATATGAACCGTACACGTGGATGGGGAGATGAAAAGTAAGTGGTGGGGGCATTAAGATTGATAAGGGTAAATGAAATGAAAAAATTAAAATTAAAATATTTTTTTTTTTTGTGAAAAAAAAAAAAATATATATATATATATATATATGGAAAACCGGACGATAATAATTGCTCTGAAGTCTGGTGCTACGGTACTACTTTTTCATGTGGGTATTTTGACCACTGGCACTATGCTTTATTTCTGTATGTGTGTGCACCATCCATTAATTTATTTTGTCCCACTCTTCGGTTCTTCTTATTTCAAATTTGAATGAATATTAACAATTTTTTGTGTAATTTTTCATTAGCAGAAAATAAAAATGGAAATTTGAAAAATAATAATCTTTTATTGTTTTTTTTGCTCAAAATGTTCTTTTATTGTTTTATATTATATTACGTTAATATTAATGAAATGCTTGATATATATTGGTAATTGGATTTATACATGATAACATATATAGTATTTTTTTGGTAATCAATAACATATATAGTATAGTTCTTGGTTCAAGGTTTGAAAAAGACTCAATTTTTATACATAAAATAGTAAAACATATTTAAATATATAATAGTATAATTTTTTTTTAAAATAAGGATCCAAGGTGTTTTTTGTTTGTTTGATATAAGATAACATTTGAGGGCTGGTCGTCTTTCAGTCCACCGAGATCATACTTGTTAAGCGTGTCAAATATATAATAATCTCATTAATTTTCTACTTTCCTGTTTTGACATACGTATAATAATTTTTTGAAATTATTCAAACCCTTACAGTTTAAATAATCCAGTATTGAATATTTAACATGCTATCAATTTTGTTGAAAGACAGAAGGAATAATTAACAAAATGTTTAATCTTTTTCGGTAATCTTGTGTAAGATAAAATAAAAAATTTAGCAAAAAGAAAATGAAAAAGGTCGGGAACACGTTTGGTGAAAATTGCAGTCCAGGGTCGAACATGAGACTTCCAATGCCATCACTCACCGACTGCATAGTTCGAAATGAAAGTAAATGTGGATAGTTTTTTTATTATATTTTAATAGTTTCGATACATTGCATGTTTTTGTCTCCCCCTCCACGTCTTTATTTATCTATTTTATTCTCACTTCTTTATTTTTCTCCATAAACCACTCCACTTTCTCAAACTCCACAATATCTTCAACGATGTGTGTGTATATATATATATATATAATTTTTATATACTTTTAACAATCACAAAATTTTAACATAAAAATAATGATTCTATATAAAATCAGACATCTATAATATATAATAACAACGATTTTGTTCAACAATTATGTGAGTGTTATCTATATAATGCATTGGCAAATTAAAAGCTTACATATTATACATTATAAAAAACACATATATTTTTAGATTTTATATTTGGTAGAGCTTATAAAAAGCTAAAATCAACTTGTAAAATTTAAAAATTATTTTTGAAAATATTTGAGTAATTTTCAATAAACCTTCAAGCTTTCATAAACTGTTTTAACGAAGCTAGTAAAAAAAAATTCAAAAAACTCTCCTAGATAAACAGAAGAAAAACATAAATAAAAATTATACCGAATATAATCTAAATAAAACTAAAATGCAATAGTTCGCATAACTTATAAAAAATTATAAAATAACTATTAAATTTTAAAAACTACTTTTAAAAATCTTTAAGTAATTTTTTTAAGATACTTATATTATCATAAAAAAATTTAACGAAAAAGAGGTTTCAAAGGTTGGGATAATTTCTGGACAAATGCTCAACCAAAATCTTGGTGAATCGTTTGACTCTCTTTTCAGGGAACCGTACGGGAGATTTCCGCATCATACGGCTCCATCCCAAGGTCCCATCGTCGGCATTCGATCACAGAATCCATTCACAGCGGCATAAATGACTACAATTTGTTTTTCAATTGGAAGTTCAACAAAATAACCTATGCAAAAATTACTTTTTAAAATAACATAAATAAAATTTTTGCCAAAACACCGAAGTTGATTGGATGCGTTATAAATAAGCTGGGTTACAGCTGTATGGGTATATTTGGAATTACATAGCTTAATATTTTTCGATTTTTACACTATTTTGGGTCAAATTTTCCACATAGATATTCAACTTACCTATTTAATTCATCTCGTCCATTTATTTTATTTTCATATCCCGTCCCCAATTGATCATTAAAAAAAAAAACATTTATGTTGAGAAATATCTCGTAAAGTTAGAATTTTTATTTTCACATTATTTAAGAAAGTTACCAAACAATAAGTTAAAAAGGCTGTAAAAGAACCGAATAAAGCCACAATTATTGCTTGTGTAACTAGAGCTCAAATTTTAGTTTTCGGTTAAAGTACTAGGATTTAGGATGCTTTTAGGATTTGTATGTATGGTTCACGTCTACAAAATAAACTGACATTGAATATATTATATTATATATATATACGAGTATAGATGTAGTAGCCTAAGTAGCATATGTTGTTTTTTTTTTTTTAGCCCATTTGCGTCGCATGAATTTATGGACCACTGCTTGGTGTTTCTGAGGACCCCCCTTTTCACATATTATGCCCACAAAAAGTAATTGAAAGCGATGTTTCCTTTTGAACCCCGCCCACCCTATATTAAGGAGCTTACTATGTTAGAGTCCAAGCATTAGGAGACATTCCTTATGTTTCACCTCCATTCCTACACCACCTTTCTCTACCATTTTTCTATGCTTTTATTTCTATCACAGTATTCCCAATACTATATAACAAAATTTATACACAAAACAAATACTTATAACTTTTCCAATATAATGCTTGCTCAAGTGATATTCCATCTAAAAGGACATGCAAGCTTCCTTGCTCTGAGCTTTCTTTACCAATGAATCAAAGTTCCAATATAATTCTGAACTTTCACAATTATTGTTTAAAAAAAATACAATGACCATGTTATTGATGAAAACATAATTACCCTTTATAATGTTAAAATTATTTAATGTGAATGAACAAAATATAATTGAGGGATTTAGTTCTGCAATGTTTTTTACGTGTGTGAAGGACAAGGAGTCAAAGGGGACCATGCACATATGGTCATCCCTTAGTACCAGGAATGTTGCCTTTTATTTTATTTTTTAATCTTTGTGGTTAGTTAGGTTTGAAACCACCATGTTGTGTCGAGGTGATTTCAATATTTTACTACATTAATTAATTAATAGTGTTGAGAAAGAGAAAAAAAGGACATCCTTATAATATAAGATAACCCAAAAACAATATCGGAGAGTGTGTGCGCATTGCGGACAATGTCGTGTCCTGTCACTGTGGCGAATCGTTTTTAGCAAGTGCCAAACACATGTTTTTGGGACAAAACCCGTAAGAGTTCCTACTACACCCTTTCACTCGTTTAGGAATAAATTTTTCATTTAACAATTATATCCCACACCCACAGAGCATAGTTAGAGAAAACATCAATGGAGTAACCATAATCTGCTACTTGGGGAACACTAAAATAGTAATATACACATCGCCTTTTGTCTACCCAATTACCCGTACGTACTTCCTGAATTAGCAGACTCCAGGTTTATACTTTAATATTGTGATTATATACATTAAATATACTATGTCAGATCAAAGTATAAGCAAACAGTGCAGCACTGTGCATAGTGATACCAAGTTCTGCTCAAAGCCAAAAAAAAAAAGGAACACCAGGTTCTGCGCTATTATTCATTCAAATTCATTTCAAGGATTTAGAATGGGAGGTGACCGAGTTCAAGTCACATTTCTTACCAAAAAGCCAAACCTGATTTGTTAATTACTTCAATAAAAGAAGAAATAACTATTCGAAGCTTGATACCAAGTTTTGCTCAAAGCCAAAAGAAAAAGGGAAAAAAAAAAAAAAAGTGATACCAGGTTCTGCACTAATATTCATTCAACTTCATTTCAAGGATTTAGAATAGGAGATGACTGAGTTCCCAAGTCAGAATCCTTACCAAAAAGCCAAACCCAATTTGTTAATTTCTTCAATAAAAGAAAAAAAAAACAATTGGAAGCTTAAATCACTACAATGTATAGGATAGTGTCCTTATGGTATGGTTTATGTTGGGTGTAATAGGAATAGGTCTAGGATGGCTGTTGAAATGAGAAGCTCCAACAATTTTAGGACTTTTTCTTGACTGCAATTTGGATTCTTTGTCTTAGCTTTTACTTCCAGTGGCATTCTATACAGGATATTGATGAAGGGTTTGTGTGGAGTGTGAAAATATGATGCTTTATAATGAACAATACAAATTCTGTTATTTCAAAACTCTCTTTTGTTCTTCTGCTAATTTATGAACATTTTTTAGCTGGAAACTTCGTCTTTGAGTTTGCAAAAGTAGGAACTGTACCTCTGAGCTAATCCAAACATGCCCAGAGTTCCTCCAGTGTGAAGCATCACCACTTTTGGATCCTCTTTAGCTGCCTTCTCGCTAAAGATTGCTGCCATCTCCCAAGCAGCAAGAGTATACATGGGATCCAATAAAACACCGGTATTCTGAGCAATTCTTTGGCATGTCTTTACTTCCCCGTCCAAAACATTGCCAAATCTGTAGGTGTGATTTAGAGAATCAATCTTATAATTGGGGGAAAAAAGAAGAAGAAGAAGAAAGAGATATGGAAAACATTAACATAAAGTTTATTTTAACTCGATTTAGTTAGAGAAGTAAGTGAACATGTTTTTGACGAATAGTTTGTGCTATATAAAGAATAAATATAGAGCAAAAGAACATATACAGATACTTAATGACCATAGTTAGACAACAATAAACGCAATTTAAAAAAGTTATAGTTAGTGAAATGACTTTGCATTGTGTTATGTAGATTTTCTCCCCACCCCAATTGCTCCCTTTGACAGTTAAGAATTGATCCTTTCATTTCAAGATTTATCAGAAATCCAAATTTCTATTATTCCTCTATCCTTTTAACACTTTCAACCATATGTTTCTTTAAAAAAAAAAATCAAAATTATTGGTATATCTTCCAGCCAACTTTCTCAACTAACAATTCATAATATATATCATTTTGTTTGGTGCAATTTACAATGTTATATCTCACACAAAATGTCTTAATCAAAGTCCACCGTGATTAACTTTTGTAGAATTGCTAACTTTTAAGTAACAATGTTGACTATTAATCATGCAAAGGTTGAGAAGCTACTCACTTTCTTGGGCGCCAACGTTCTATCCAGTGCACAATGCCACAATCTATTTCATTTAAGCCACTGTCAACAACATGAAAATCAAAATGCCTCTTGAAATTGGATATCAACCGTTTCTCCTGCTGTTTGTACCCATCAACTGTATCAGCCAGCATCACTGCAGAGACCTCCCATGGGAGCCTGAAAGGAAGCACAAGCTGTAACCATTGTGCTGCCATATCCGATATGTGCCTAACACGATCACTTTTGAAAAGTACTCATGGACACTGTATGCTTCAACTATAAGTATATACAAGTCAAAATGGAACACACCTTAAACATATGGCTCCAATTCGTAAACCAACAGCTGTTGTCCCAGTACCAGCATCCAAAACAAATTTCAAGGACCTCTCTCTTCCGAGTAAGTGATCCTGGGACAAGTACCGTGCTAGACGAATCACACCTAAAGGAAAGAAGTTCATTGCAGTAAATCTAGCATTGTAATCAACTTAATTAGCCAATCAAACCAGGTTGCAGGAATCAACTGGTACAAAAAAAATACAGAACTTTAATCCAATCCAAAAGAATGAATATACATAGACACACATGGTTGAAGAACAATGTATCTCATCTGGAAAAAGATGAATAAATAAAAGTTAGATTTCTCTGAAACTACATACTCATGCATAAAATTGTAAAAGCAAAAATCCTACCATATATCTTGATCTTCCATCAATTGATGTTAGCACCAATCACATTAATAGTTGAACTTGAGATGGAGAAACTTACCTTCATTTACACCATCAAATGACTAGGTCAAACAAAATCATCCAGAAAGTCCAAGGGAAAGAACACAAATTAACATTACGATTCACTCTATACTGGAATGAGTAGAAACTCAAGGAACACCAAGTTCTGCACAATTGCACGCATGAAAACTATGCAGTATGCTTCCAAACCATGTGGAATGATCACTGACTGACATTAATCCAATTAAAAAGAAAGAATGTAGAAGAAGAAAGAAAAAAAGAAATCCTTGAAAAACTGCAAATAAATACACATACAAACACAAAGACGCTACTTATATACCAATAACACTTCCAATTACCTAATAATGCAACAACATCCCCTGCGCCTTCATTGACAATTACAACTTTCCTTGAAAAGTCACTTTTACTAACATCCTTTTGCATAAAATTTGAACCGAGACTTTTTGGAGTCAAAGAAGCCTCCAAAATATCATCTAACCATATGACATTACCACCACTGCCTGCCACACAACAAGCATGGTTCTTTAACATCTTTTCCCTGCTGGCATAAATAGACCTTGGAACGTATGTGACATTTCCATGCATTGTTGAAATCAAGTTATACCCTGTCTGAATTTGAGGCTGCTCTCCTCGAAGAAGCAAATGCGATTTTATTCTTCTCTCTGCACATAAAACAGCTGGAAAACACCTATAAATCATCACTTAAAAGCAAGACCCAAACATGGCTAATAACACCAAACGAAATGAAATTTTATGCACTTTGGCAGTGGAAGCTAAAGCTTGCAGTAAGGAATTACCTACCAACAGCTGCTGCATGTGCACTTTGACAACCTCCACATGTCACCTAAACAAGATTATGACAGATGAATGTTATTTGGTCTAGAAAGTCCCTAAAATTGGAAAAGGCATCTAAGTCCCTCAAATTGGAAAGGGCATCGTTTGATAGTAAATGTTGAATGTATATGGTGAAAAAAATTTATATTTTCTCCATGCGGAAGTCAATACCAAACCACCAAAACTTGAAGATCAAATAAACTTAATTCCAGTGTCGGAACAAGTACTTTTGACTTGCATTTTTCATGTTATGTTAAAAAGAAAAATTTAAAAACTCACCACATCTGTCACTGAATGATCTTCAATTAGAGGAAATAGTGCATCCAGTTTCCTTGATTTATTACCATTTACTAATGGATGCAACAAATCATCCCTCACAATATAGAAAGATGGTTCTTGATTATCCTCCACCATGCTAGCACCCAGAGATGGATCAGTATTATTCCATGGGAAAATATTATTGAATGGTTCACCTCTATCGGTTACTTCGCTGGCAGAAAGCATTATTTGTTGAATTTTAGCATCAGGGCTGGGCAACGTCCATCTTCTATCAAGCAATTTCAACATGAACTCTTCGCCAGTCAATTTAACATTAGAAATACCCTGAAGAGGGGGGAAATTCGTCAGATATCAATGTAAACCATACTTATAAAGAAGACAAAACATATTCATAACTATGAAAGCAATGAATTCAACAAGGTTGGTAATCGTATTCACCATGACTATGTAAAATAAGGGGAATGCATGGACCCAGAAAATTAAGAAATAAATTTTACAGGTTGAATAGCCAACAAGAAAACCTTAGTTCAATGGTTTCCAGACCCATATATTGATTTGACAGGCCACATGTCAAACCAAGCAATCACCGACTTAATACTTCATAAATAGAACTGGGAAACTGGCAGCATTCGACATGGAAGGCCATGTAACATAATTTTGCCTTGACATCCATTAATGGGCTTTGTCCGAGTTCTAAACCAATAGCCCGTGCCAGCCAAAAGTCCTTATGGCATTTTAACAAAAACCTCATCTTCAGTCCTTTCTTATTAAGAAAAAAATAAGAATTTCCAATGTCAACGATCTGATTTTCAATGTAATAGTTTATAGAATCATGAATGGATGAAAACCCATTAAAGGTAACAAGAAGTTCAACATTTCCACGGGAACAATTAGGGGTAAGAGCCACTTATGTGAGAGAGAGAAAGAAATTGTCACCTGAAGGTTTTGAGCTGGTTCGGCGGAATGAAAGGCATGTTTGGTAGCTGAAATGATGGATTTAGTAGGAAAACGTTGAAGTTTCATTCTCACAAACAGTGTCCTCCTAAGTCTACTCTACAACCATAGGATAATTACAGCTCTGACTTTGAACTGAGTACCTGAAAAGTTGGGATTGAAAACGTCAATCAGACTGACAACGGCGAAGTATTTGAGTGGACTAGATTGAGGATGTAAAAATAGGTTTGATAGAAATACTATTTTCCAAGGAAAAACTGACGCTTTCGGACGCCATCGTCAGACCCACCTAGAACTCCATGCTCCAAAATAAACGGACAATTTGTGCCGTGACTGTCGTTCATGAAATATATGACCAAATTTGAAATTCCATATAGATAGACCCTTTTAATTTTACTAAAAATATATTTACACCCATATTTTTGGAAAATTATTATTAATTTTCTTTAATTTTTTTTCTATTTATCAAAACGCATTGATCTTTCAATTTTGACCATTTTAAAAGCTAAAAAAAATTTAAAAATCAATATTTTAAATAAATAGTATTATGAAAAAACAATTTTGGCAACTGTTAAATTAACTAAAGATTGAATTTTTTTTTTTAAATATGAAGTTAATTGTAATTAGTGCAAAATCAAATAAAGTCTACAGTATTTCAAAATATTATTGGATTTAGATATTTAACAAAAGTCACGTCCATTTTATACTGACTTAATGGTTTTAATATAAGATATTCTTTTATTAACTATTTAGGCACCATCAACAATTAAAATTTATCAATAAAATTTTACTTGTGGGGATTTTTACCCACTATTTAGGCTCAATACCTAGTAATCATGGATAATAAATTAAATACCCAACAATGTAGTGGGCCACCTAAGCCCAGAAAACTTCCTAAGCCCATAAACTTGGGTAGAGACACTTGTCTCCCATCTGGGACATCAGGCCATCAGTGAACTAATCCTGACCCTCCATGTGTAAGTTATGAGGTAAGTGATAAAAGGGGCAAAAGGGGGAAGCCAAATTTGGAGCCACACGCAGCCCAAAACACCACCAACTCCCACCTAACCGCCACCCTCTCCCTCTCCTCTCTCCTAAAAATCTGGCTGCCTTGAGTTGGTGGATTTGGAGACCACTAAGGCATGCATTTGGGGAAATGGGAGGGGATTTGACCTTTCCATGTGATGATTACATTACCTAATAAAGCCAAGATCACTGTTCATCATCTCTCTCACCTCACACAAACCGGACAGCCCTCATGGAGAGAATTCCAAGAGACCCTTTTCTCGGCCAGACAGCTTTTCTTCCTCCTAGACTCTCCCAAAATTTTTCCTACCCTTTCTCCTCCAAGTTTGGCTCCCCCTGCCACCCTTTTTGACCATTTTTCAGTCATTTTTCATTGTTTTGAGCTGATAATCAAGGGATGATCACTGACTTAAGCATCGGAGGGGAAACGCCGGCCACCACACCGGCGCCCCCCTAACCGATTTGGCTCCGGTTTTGCAGGTACCCGAGGAGCCCAGCCCGAGACGAAAAACAGCCACAACATNGCATAAATTATAAATTAAATTTATTAAAACAAATATATTTTATAATAGTCATATAAATATATTTACTAGAAGTTTATTATAAACCAACAAAATATTAGAGTAAGAAAAAAAATGGTTAGCAATGAATTAATTCAAATAAATTGAAAAAATAAAAAATCTAAAAACTTAAGTAATACTCTTAAACATATTATAAATTTTTTAGTATATTAATTAATTTAAGTTAAAATTCAATAATATAGTATTGATATTGTCTAGGGTTTTAAGCGATAAAGGAACCGAATTTTGGAAAACGACGGAAAAGATTTCCTAAACCCTTCAGGTTTGGTTACCGCGAACGGTAGGGTTTTTATACTGAATCTATTGTTCATTTCGGAGAAAGATGTCAAAAAGCCCTAGCGTATACATGACCTCTCACGTAAACACCGGACTCTCGCCGGAGCCGTTATCGGCTTCAGGTCGGAGCTCCGAGAAGCTGAGTCTGCCGGCGCTGCAATCGAAGATGAAGTGTGACCCGGAAGGTTACGAATCGGAGCTGGTTCTGGTTTACAACCAATTCAAATCGTCTATGGAGCTTTTCGAGCAACAAGCGGCTCTCAACTTTACCTCCATAAGCGGCATTGGTAACGATCCCACTGTTGCTAAGGAACTCGGTGAAAGGGCCACGTTTTTAGCTCATGTCACTCCCTTTTACCCTAACCATTTGGCTGATTTCCCAAAGCAGCTTGCCGATTTTCTCCGATCATCTGCGCAATCGCTTCCCTCTGGTCTTCGTTGTCACGTCGCTCAAGCTCTCATTCTTCTGATTAACAGAAAGGTAAAAATGTTATTACTATTCTTGGAAATTTGTGGGTTTTTATTTTTTGTTTGCTGAGTCAATATGGGAAGCTAGGAAAGGAAACAATTATTGTAATTGGTGTTTTTAAATTGGGTAACTTTATAATTGATATATCCAAAGATTAAAGCTTTTTGAGAATTTGCAAAAATTTATGAGAATATCTCTTTGTCAGAGCGTGGATATTGGAGAAACTCTTGCATTGTTCATGGAGTTGCAGACTGTAGGGGATAGGGTGATAAGAAAATTGGCTTTTTCTCATGTTGTTCATAGCATTAGGAAAATGAATCAGAAGCACAAGAATGAAGCTAAGAATCGAGCACTTCAGAATATATTATTTGCCATGCTACAGGTTTGTAGCCACTTTTTCCTGTCTGCAATTGCTTCCTGAGCCTCCTATGAGTGGACTAATGGTTGAATTTGCAAGTTTTTTTTATAGCTTGAGGATGAAGCCAAAGCCAAGAGATCACTTATAACATTGTGTGAGCTTCACAAGAGGAAGGTGTGGTTTGATGAAAGAACGGCAAATGCAATTTGTACTGCATGTTTTCATTCATCATCAAGGTATCCATTGTTCTTGGCAGTCTGCTATTCCATGTCCAATATCGAGTTTAAGAGATCAAGTTCTGATTATGTATGACACAGGATCATGATTGCTTCTCTATCATTTCTACTTGATTACGAGAAGATTGAAGACGATGACGACAGTGACGCTTCTAGCAGTGATGATGAATCTACTCCTCAATCACATCATTTTGCCCTTAGTAGAGAAGCTATTTATAAGGTCAACTTCCTTATAACCTTATGAGCTTTGACTATCCCAAAATATTGTGATGATAAATTACAATTTGATAATTTTTCATATAGTTTATTCAATGTGGCATGCTATAGTGACACAGATTTTTTGGCATATATGACTGTAGAAATTATTGCAGATTTAATTTTTACGATGGTAAATCTTAACTACAGAAGCTGATCTTTTAGGTTCACTTTGTATGTTTGAAGCATTCAGCGGCCATGATTTATGTACAGAATTCCTGGAATTTCAAACAATTTGCTTCAGCTTAATCAATGTTTCTTTTGAATTTTAGGCACACCATAAAGGTACAAGTTCTAGCAAGAAGAAAAAGAAAGCCAAACTTCAGCGTGCTATGCGTAGCATGAAAAAGCAGCAACGCTTGTCATCGGAAAGAAGCAATTCAAATTATTATTCACCACTTAATCATTTGAAAGATCCACAAGTTTGTCACTACTTTTTTTGTCATCTCCAGTGAAGTTCATATTTAATATATATATATATATATATATTATATGTATATTGGAATAATTTGAGATTTAAGGATTTTTTTTTTCCCTGCAGGGATTTGTAGAGAAGCTGTTTTCCCGCCTTCAAACTTGCAATGAGCGATTTGAGGTGGATACTAAGAAATTTTGACACAAATTTGTACTTCTTGAAATTTAACAAGGGTTTCTTGTTGTATTTCTTTCTCCTTTTTTCCTGTTAAATTTCACTACATATTTCAGCTTAATTTTCTTCATCTATGAGCTTCTTGAATTCAATTGTTTCTTATTATAATTTTGAAGACATGTGACAAGGTTGAGGATTTATTTTAGAACAATTGTTTCTTTGTTTCCGCTACTATGTTAATTATATACCAATTTGCTATCATCTTTTGGGCAGTGTCTTCTAAGTCAACTGAATTTATTTGGCTCAATGAGATTGTTGTGGTGGAATTATCAATAACATTCAGAGCCTGTTTCGATAAGGAACAAAATATTAACATTTAGAATCAAAGTGTTTCTTGTTTTGTAAAAAATGATAACTTTGGGTTTAGTTTTCATTTTGTTAACCCTCATTGCTTATAAGATGTTCAGATTTATTTTTTTTTTATTTTTTTGTGATTTTCTTTGATCCTTTAACTGTGTAAAATTTCAGATCAAGATGATGATTTTGAAAGTAATTGCTCGAACAGTTGGGCTCCATCGCTTAATTTTATTGAGTTTCTATCCTTATCTTCAGAAATATGTTCAGGTCCGTATGTCAACCAGATGCTGCCTTAAAAGTTGATATCTACTTAATAATTGATTGTGACTATACTGATAATGGTGAACACAGCCTCATCAACGTGAAGTTACAAATTTACTTGCTGCAGCAGTTCAAGCCTGCCATGATATGGTACTGTTGGTTCCTGTCTTTCATGGTTCCATCGAAAATTAGTTTCTCACCCCTTCCTGCAAAACGTTTTTACCAATTGCTCTACTGTCAAGTGTAGGTGCCTCCTGATGCAGTTGAACCATTATTCAAACAAATAGTCAATCAGTTTGTGCATGACCGTTCACGTCCAGAGGTGTGGATATAAAGCTACTTTATATATATATATATATATATATATTTTACATTTGTCTATGATTTTAACTTCTTTTAACTCTTACAGTCCATTGCTGTCGGGCTTAACGTAACAAGGGAAATATGTCTGCGCATGCCTTTGGTAAAACTGCCTTTGTTTTATTTTATTTTATTTTATGTTATTTGATTTTGATTTTTCTGCTATTGAGTTTGTCAATTCAAGCTGTCCAAATACTGTTTTATAAATGTTTTGGCTAATCATCCTTCATTGTATTTTTTTTATTTTAAAAATTTGTATATTTTGACTGATGCAAGTGTGCTTATCAATTGGGTTATGCTTAAAAATCTTTTGTTCCTTCAACTAGCTGATGACAGAGGATTTGCTGCAAGATCTTGCATTATATAAGAAATCACATGAGAAGGCAGTTTCAATAGCAGCCCGTTCACTTATTGGATTATTTAGAGAGGTCTCTATCTCTGTCTCTATCTCTGTCTCTGTCTCTCTCTCTGTCTGTCTTTGTGCGTGCGTGCATGTACTCAGGCTCATGGCCACGATCAACTTAGGAAAATTATTTACATTCTTGATGTAACAGGTTTGTCCTTCACTGCTGGTTAAGAAGGATCGTGGGCGCCCTACAGACCCAAAAGCAAGGCCAAAAGCATATGGAGAGACTGATGTACTCAGTAATGTTCCTGGTGTTGAATTGTTAGATCATGATGAGGAGGATGGTCATGATGTTGATGAGCCCACATCCAGTGGCTCTGATGATGAACTTGATAATGATGAGATGGTTGCTTTCAGTCATGATGAAGGCATTCAGGAATCTGCTTATGATACTGGAAGTGAAGATGATGATGATGATGATGAAATAAAAGATATGGTTTCTGAAGATGTAGATGGTGGCAATAGTTTAGATGATGATGATGAGGACATGAATGATGATATTGATGAGGAGGAAGAAGAGGAGTCTGAGGATGAGGTAGAAGGGGAAGAGAATGAGGACGAGGTGAAGGAAGAAGCCATTGATAATGGTAACAGGGATAATGAATGTGGATTAAAGGAATCTAGGGGCAAAAAGAGAAAATTGTCGAATTTTGATAAACAAGTTATTGATGCTGATACAAGTCTTCGGGCTTTGAAGAGATTGGCAGGAACAACATTAGTGACTACGTTGTCTGACTCACCGGATGGTATTCTTTCTAATGAGGACTTTAAAAGGATCAAGGAATTAAAGGTATTTAATTTCTTCATCTAGGTATACACTTAGAGTTGATGGCGAATGTGAAACTTGTTATATCATTGGGAAAGAAAATGCTTTGGCTTTATTTTTTTTATTTTTTATTTTTGGAATTATTTTATGCATATTGGTATGCCTAAAACATATAATGGTTGTTGGATGCTTCCTTACCAGGCAAAGCAAGAAGCAGAAATTGCCTTGACACAGCATGGGTTGTTAAGAAAGGGCTCAGATGCTAAGTCAACAGCAGTGAAAATTCCCAATTCTGATCAGCTGAGTGTTAAGCGAGTGGATCCAGCTATGCTTGAAGTATGTTTTTGTGTTTGTTAATTGCCATTTGTATTTTTACCCTGGGTAAAATAATGAATGTTTGTTTTCTTTGAAAATTTGCTCTTTTACCTTTCTAGAACCAGATTGATTCTGAATTTTCTACTTAAAAGTTTCTAGTAGTGAAATTGTATTTTTTTTACCTACCCAATTGGCTCTGCACTAGGTTCATGTACGGAGAAAGCTAAGCAAGGAAGAAAGATTGGAACTGGTGAGGAAAGGGAGGGAGGATAGAGGAAAATACCAGGCTCGAGCTGCTGTGAAACAGAAGAAGGTACAACTTTGCATTCTATCAGATACCTGCTCACCAAATTCATAGTTTTGGATGCTGTTATCAAATCATTTTTTCCCTTATGCTCGATCATTCTTCATGATTTGTATGTTGCATTACTGCAAGGGACAGCATTTGCATTTAATGTTGGGTCTAAATCCTCAAGTACATGGCATCTATTTTTCTTGCTCCATCTTTACATGTTTTCTCCTTTATATTTATATATGATCTTCTGTCTTTTCAAGCTTCCTTGTTTTTTCAGATATGTCAAAAATTCCCTTTTTTAAGTTGTGGGTCTTACTGTTGTCGATAGGAAAAAAACCCTATTTCAGGTTTATATTATTGTTCTCATGTTTCTTTGACAGACGGGTGGTCTGAGCAATCGACAGAAGGAACACAAGAAGGCTATGCCTCTTGCTGCAAAGAGATCAAAGGTGGCAAGAACCCGAGTGGAGAAAAAGAAAAAACAAAACCGCTCTGGAAAACAGTTCCGAGGGAAAAAAGCCTGGAAATGATCAAGAGCTTTCATTCTATTTGTTAGTGTTATTATGGAAACTGATATGGAGTTGATCAATCCCAGCTAATGGAAAAGGTCATCAAAGGAGTTCATCTATGCTGTCAAATAACTGGTAACAAAAATAGAATCTGAAATTCTCGATTCTTGGATTTGATTTGGGCCCGTTTAGGAAACACACACTGACTCACTGGGCAACGCATGTGGGGAGGTTCATCACCTTCAAGCAGCAAACTTTCAGCTTGTGGACCATTATAAATCTTTTACTGTTTGAGCAACTAGTGATGTGAAGTCAAGTTCTCATTTGCTTTCTGCTTTCTGTTTTCTTCTTTTGTTTCTAATGTTTATCTGAAAAAGTTGACTTTCCTCGGTTTCCCAATTATAAAAAATGGTGGTTGCCACTGAATCAAAGAACTCTTTGGATCAGACTGCTAGCAAGCATCTTATAGTCCCAACTCCCAAGCAAAAGAAGAAGAAAGAAGGGAACCAGAGCACGCCCAATCTGCTCCACAATGTCTCTGTAATCTTTGGATTGCCTTTCCTGTCATGGTCAAACAACAATCTCTTGATTCCTCTTCTTTTTTATTTTTTCTTTTAAACAGAAATAATCATTTCCAGTTCATTTACTGTTTCAAGTTCAATAGAATAACAGAGTCTAATTATCAAATTTTTACGACACTGCATTTATGGATGAAAATGTCACCTAGGAAAAAGTATTTATTTTTTGGGTGAATTTTAGAAGGGAAATCTATAATTCAATACAAAATTATTACTAGAGTTATTAAAATATTTATTAAATTTTGACAAATAATATAATAATGTTTAATATGTTTATTTTTTTAGTTCATATATCCATTTAAAAATAAGTAGGTACTAATATAAATGTTTAATTCTTGTATAATTATAATCCCTCGTGTATAAAATTGTTATTGTGAACAATGTAGCTTATCATTCAATTGGTAACATTTAAATCTGGTAAATTTTTACATTTCACATTAACACTACTAAGGTTTGAATTTTTATATTTCAATACAAAATTTGGATAAACTTTTGATACGAACGTATATTATACGGCACAAACACGCAATTTAGTTTAGTTTAACACGATATGAACGCAACGTATTTTTTAAGATTTAGATTTACATATTGTCATATGAAAGTTTAACATGTGAAGTTTGGATGAATAAACTTTAATACGAACACGATATGATACGATAATTACACGGTACATATAACACGCTGCCAAATCTAGTGATAGTTCACTGTAGCCATCTGATGCTCATAATTATGTGTCTTATACGCTTGATCATGAGCATCGAATAGCCACAATGGATTGTTGCGCACTGAATGATAGACGATATCTATATTAGTAAACTCATATATATATATATATATATATATAATTTTGCTATAAACTCCAACAATTAAAGCCTAACTGGATTATTATTATTATTATTTTTTATTTTATTTTATGTTTTTCCCTTGTTTGAGACTTTTAAACAAAATTTAAAAATAAATAAATAAAAACCTTCAAGCTCCAAGTAGCATGACTATATTTAATATAGACACACGTGTGTGTTTTTTCACTATTAACTTATTTTTTCACCTCAAGGCAATTTTGGAGTTAAAAAGTGCAGGCATAAATACTTGTATGTATATTAGTATATATATATATTTTCTACCTTCGGAAAATGAAGGTACCAAAATAATAAGAAAACGATATACCCAAAAGGTAACCCAGCAGCTGCATGGATTAAATAAATGAAAAAACCCTCAGGGACACTAAGCATTACAGCTTGGAGGAATTCCTTTATAAGTTGGCCTACCCTAAAACACTTGCATTCCCGGTGGAAAAGGAAAAGCAGGAAAAGGGATAAGAAACCAAAGGCAAAATAATATATTTAGCTAGACAGAGGGAACCCTTGTTCATCTCCTGAACATGAAGGCAAATCACTAGTCTGTCCAAAAATATCAGGAATCCCATCCCAGTTCTTTTTTTCCCTTGCTTCCCAGTAACCACCCATGTAACGGTAACACCCATCCTCGTCTTTCTCAAACCATCTTGGCTGCCATCCTCTCTCCTGCAATTTTCTTGCCTGCATCATATAGTAAACAAAAGTTTCTCATCAAATTTATCATGTGATAAAAGGAAAAAATAATAATAATATTCACATTGCAAGTAATTTGCATTTAAATTCCTTGCATAATGTAGCAATATTATCTAGTAACAAATTGTCATATATATGTATAAGTTTCTTGTGCAAGACGAGAGAAAATCTGCAGAATCCAGATTATCAGAGAAAAAGCAATTTTGGTTTGCTCCGTCCAGTTCTCAAGGATCTATTAGTTTGAGAATTCATTACAAACACTGGAAGGACTATAAATTAATACCTGTCTTTGTAACTGTTCAAGTCTTAGCTTCTCTGCATTGGCTGACTCGTATTCTCCATTCTCTAGATGTCTTTGATCTGGTCTCAGCCTTGAATCAGTGGGGGGCAATTTATCCAATAAGCCAGGTATCAGCTCATTCAATGATATTGCAAATGGTGAGAGATTGTATCTTGTCTTGGTAACATAGTTATCTCTTTCCCACAGCAGTACAGCTTCTGTCATTGGATCGTACCCCTTTGGCTTTGTAGTAGGATCTCCCAGCACATAGTACATTGCCTCGTCCCACTTGCCCACCAACATTGCAACCTTCTCTCCACTTCTATTGTCTTGCACAAATCCATGAACCTGATAGAACACGAGGAAAAATGAAGGTTATACGTCAGTAATAATATGTCCAAGAGGGCACCTTATATTCTGCCCTTTTCTTCCCACACTAACACTTATTAAACTAACCTGATGTGGATTTCTGTCTATGATAGACTGCTCCTTAAACTTGAGTTTGCAGGAGTAATTGCCACTTCCCTTGATGCGCATGGTGCCATAGTGATCACAATAAATTTTTCCCAGTATGATGTTGTATATAGAAGTGGTGACCTTGCTCCATTGAAAAGTCTCACCATCCTCAAACTGCAGGGTAAGGGTACCCACAGGATCTAGCTGAATAGAACGTCCCCAGAACTTACCTTTGAGATTAGAATCTGCCCAGAATTTCCAGTCTCTTCCTTCACAGTGACATGCAACAACCATCGGGTGGTGACTCACCTGAGTGCAAGCTGCTTGTTAGACCATAATCAGGGGTTCATTAAACATATTATGATAATCTAAATACTTCAAGCCCAATAAATCAAAAGATAGGAAACAAAGAAACGAGTTTACTTCAATCTACCACCGTTCAACAGCAATCATGTTAGAAGAATGCAATCAGAGGTTTATAAATATCTTCAGTGAAAGAGAAGCAGGTACCTTTTCGGAGAAGAAACGAAGTCCTTTATCTGGATAGTCAGCCTCGTATGTTTCTCCAAGCAGAGGATTAAAGGGTTTGCATTGCCGTCCTTCAGTTGATGCATAGCCAGATACAGCAAAAGCTGCAACGTTTAGAATTCTCATTAAGTCATTTCCCTGCACCACATGAAATAATTATTTAAGTCATAAAATTCTGACAATTTGATATATCTCTTTCTCTCTGCACTATCTTGTAGACCATTTGATGGATGATATCAACCCTTTTATTAACAGCTGATAATCCTAATATGAATAAGTGAGTAAAAAACTCAATAAATAAACCTAAAGATCACAAAAGAAAATAAATAAATAAAAAGCAATATAATATGGCCATATTGAGAATCCTCATTCTTTCATAATTTAGGATCTTACTTTTTAACTATTAATTAACATTCTTTATTATATAATGAATCACACGTAGGAGGTCAGGCTAATTGCCAGAAAAATAATTCATAGAAGAAATTCATGAATCACAAAAAACATCACATTTGGAAAGAGTATCAGCCCATAGCATCCCAAAGTCCTTCAGTTAGAACTATAGAGAAGTAAAAGGAGAGAAGTGATAGTTAACAGTAGAAGAAATGCAATGTTGTGCAACACTGGAAATGTCAGGTGCATCAAGTGCTTATCCTATGTGACCATCTACATTCCTCAGCCACTTCAAAGTTCTGGGATTAGAATCAAGATGAAGCACAAACTGCTCTAAACTCCATAAAGAAACAAGATAATATTAAAGACATAATGACTTGGTCAAGGATACCACATATACAACCCTTTTGGCCAGTGTTACCTACTGCCTCTTCCCAGAATGAAGAAGTTCAAGTCCATGAGAGCCACAGCAGAAATAAAAGGGTGGGGAAGAATGTAAAATATGGAAGGGGATATATTTAGAACCTACCAGCATTCCAGCAAGAAACAATTTAAGGATAAAAGGAAAGTGCTAATGGAAAAATAATTTATCTACAGAAGAAGCTGAACACATCAGTTGATACCAACAACAACAAAAAGTAGAGAAAATAAATTAATTAATACAGTAAAAAACATTGCACATCTTTTTGCAATATATGATATACAAATCTGCATGTGAGATAAATAATTAGTGGTCTCCACCTGTAAACCTTTTTAACTGATGGTAATAGATATGCTTCTAAAACTGCTTTTAAACGAAAGAATGAACAGCCAAGGACCTTACCTGCTTTTTCCATTCCCATGCTCTATCAACCAAGTATGAATATTCCAGATCTTCAAAGCACTTCTGCAATGAAGAGAGTGGTTCATTAAAATAAACAGGAAGGCAAACTCCAGATAAGTCCTTTCCAATATTGTCCTTGATAATTGACCACAACCCGACTGGCTTCTCTTTTTCCTTCGGTTCTGGCAAATTATCCCTTCTTTTAACATAGGGATATTGAACCATCCTGATCTCCTTCTCAACTCCACGCAAATGATCAGAAAAAAAAGAATCCTTATCATATATACAACCAATTCCCACAGTATCCCTACTCCTATAAGAAGCACTTCTTAAGGCATCTGAAGATAAAACATCATTTGTGTCAAAATATGTTCCATCATCTTCATCTGTTTCAACATCAACTCCATCTTGACTTTCATTATCTCCATCAGAATCAGTTCCGCTGCCCTCTGACATGACAGAATAGAAATCTGTAACAAGATGAGAAACAGTAGATTGTCAATTCTTTAAGATATACAGCAAAATATTAATATATGCAATAGGAACTTCTAAAGCAATATCACCGGCTTTGCCTTTCACTGAAGCCCAAATTACTAATTTAGAATACTATTTGAGAGACATAAAGATACAATATCATCGATAAAACTACACCAGAAAGAAATATACTAACATTCAGATGAATGGAGTGGCCCTTACAATGCATATGAAAACATTTGTTGCATAAAGCTTTGTCAGAAACAAATTTAAACTTTTCTTGGTTTAATTAGTTTTGTCAAGTCAAGTATTGGTAGGGAATCATATCTATGCACAGATAATTGATCAAAGGCATTTCAAAGCAGAATACCAGTATTAAAGTAGTCTTAGAAATTGACTTGAGTCTAAATTAAAAAAGTTAATCTAGTTTTCTTTATTACAACCAAAGGTTCGCATATTAAATATTCACTTCACATATGGACCACTTGTATAAATGAATATAGGTTAAACAAATGATTGAATTAATGGATCTGTAAAGAATAACCAACCACTAAATCTTCTATCCCCTTGTCCACAATACGACTCCCTTTCCTTTGTTTCATCCACTACAGTAGTTTCCAGCTCTATTTTCTCCGTCTGCAAAATGAATTCAACAGAATAGAAATTATTTTTCAAAAAATCAGTGATCTTCACCTTGCTTCACCGGACATCTCATTTTCACATCAAACAACTAAATCCAACTAAACCTGCCTCAGTTCAACTGCAACAAAAAGACCAATATCCACTAGGAATTGGGACGTCTCAAGCTAAAAAGACGAAATAAAATTAATATAAAACTATAAAGTTTTGACTATATATATATATATATATAGAGAGAGAGAGAGAGAGAGAGGTCTAAGCACTGTTCTGACACGTCCAAATTCGTTTACCAAAAGTAAGATGATCATGGGTCGGGGGAAGAAGCCCAAGGAAGACGAATAATACCTCCAATTGGCGCAATGTGTCTAACAACAAGACATGTTTTCGCTGAAGAGTTCTCAACTGGTTTTGAATCTCAGAGATCTCTAAAAGCATAATTGATTCACAGTCTTTGACGACTGTCTCGCCAATGCCCTCTTGCAGTAATCTTGACCTTAGCTTCTCCGTTGAAACAACTACATCCTCTGAAGGCCCAAAATCACTGCTGGTCAACAATCGAGGGAAAAGATCTTTAGCAGCAAGCAGAGCTTCAACCCATGCAGCTCTGTCCTCTCTGGATACGCAACGCAAGTGAAGCGTCTTCGTTCCAGTGAATATGGAAAGCCTCTTATCATCGGATTTGCTAGCACGTATAGAAGAAACCTGTAAACCACCACAGACCCACAACTATTTTTCAGATTCAGAGACCACTAAATCAAACAAGAAAAATAAACTTACATGAAAGCCAACCTTCAAATGCACTTCGCCGAAAGGTTTGCAGGGCTTCGCCGGTGGTCGGAGCCGATTACTAGTACTATTCCAGTTAGCTTTCCTCATATACCTTATCGAATTCTCTCCGATCACTCTCAATCCCTTATCTCTCGCCGGACTCATCAAAATCTTGTCCGGTCCATGAACTTTATAATACGAAAGCACACCATCTTCCAGTACAAACCACCTCGATCTCCATCCTTTCCCGTAATTCACCCATTTGTACAGAATCCCAGCCACACTCCCACTAACACCACCATTTCCGGCAAACACCTTCGAATCCCTCGGCTCACTAACCGTATCTTCCACCTCATGGTTCACCGTCCCCAATACTTTATCCGATTCGGTCCCAACCGACGAAACCTGAGCCGAGAAACTCGGTTTTGAACCGTAGCTCACGTTCCTGATCGAAGCATCAAGCTCTAACTGACACTGACCCGACGATTTCGCCACCACCGGATTGGTCCGGTCCCGCTCGATCGAAACCGGAGCAATGCAGCACAGCGGGTTCATCCTGAGCTCATACAAACAGCATCGATCGCAAAAATGTGCGCGCGCCAAACAACGCCGACCGAGCAGCCTCCGTTCCGACAACGTCGGGTCGGACTCTTGACCGAAATGCAGGACCCGGCCGAAGAACGACAGCGGAAGCGAAACGAAACGTTTCGGGAAATGACATAAAGATCAGGACGGAACGGAGCTAAGCTTGTAGATCTCAGAAATTGAAAAAATATATATTAAAAATAAATAAGAAAATAGAATAATAAGAAGCGGAAGCGAAGGAAACAGTTATTGCTTGTTATAAAGAAAGCGAGCTTCTGGCCACATACAGATCCATTTAAGACACTGCTCAGTGGCTTATGACCAGAGTGGGCTGGCCTCTCTAATAGGAAAAGCTTTTATTTAAGCTAATTTATTATCCTTTTATATATATATATATATATTTGATAAACTATTAAATTAATAAAAGCAGGAGGTTTGGTTTTTGGGTTTCTGAGGCGTACTGCAGGAGTATCAAACTCATTTCATCGTTGTTTTGGAGGGGAGACAGCTAACGTGCGCACTTGTGCACAGGTAGTGATTGGGTGGGAACCACGTGTCCCCTGTGTGAGAAAATAAATAAATAAATAAAGCCAACAAGAAAAAAAACCATCGAAATTACGTTTTTGGACTTGCTCTAGTATCGTCTAAGGCGTGGAGGATATATACAGGAGGAGATAAGGGTGTTTGGGTAATTTATGAAATGGAAAGCGATTAGTTAACGATGCACCGGTTTGTCTCCGCGAAATGATACCCTTACCACCGGAGATTGTCGACGATGGAGGAGAAGAGTGTCGGGATTGGATTGGATTGTAAAAATTGAGGGCATTGAATGTGGGTGGTAGTGATTGGTCAACGTCAAGAGGGTTTGAATTTGTGCCTGAAAAATCCGGTTCGGGAAAATAACCAGCTGGGGGAGTTGAGTTGTAAACAATAATGACGGTGATTACGTGGATCTCGTTTATTCGATCGGTATTACAATTTTTTTTTTTATTTTTTTTCTAAATCACATAAGACAAAATATCATAACCCCCGAGGGGCCGGACAGGTGACGGCTGATGCTTGATTGAAATAAATTCCACAAAACGACCATATTTTTTTATTTATATATATATTGGATTTGAAATTAATTTTGGACTATTTATGTTTCTTTAAGGCAATTAATAGTATTTATATAGATACTCAATGTAATTTTATATATGGACTATGATACTTAGGTAAAAAACTATTGTATAAATTATGTGGTATTATAGATTATTTATAAATAAATATTGAGTAAATATTTTTTTTGGACTTACATATTTTATTTTATTATTGACTAACAGTGTACATAATTATAGATAATTAAATTTACGTAATACATGATTAATAAATACAAAATTACATGTTATATATCTAAATATTCTTAATGCCTAAAATAGTTAACCGCATTTACAATTTAATATGGGTTTTATTAAAGAAATACTTTATGTTTAGGAGACATTCTATTTAGGCTGATAGTTTGGGTTAGACATAGACCTGGCAAATTTTAACACGACCCGTTAACACGACACGAACACGAACGTTTTTTACGGGTTTGGGTCTAGCTGAAACAGGTTGGGTTGATAACGGGTGAACCCGTTAAGAACCCGTTAAGATAACGGGTCTTAACGGGTTAACACGCGAAAACCCATTAAGACCCATTAACAACCCGTTACTGTATAATGGCATTTTTGTAATTTAATTAAAAAAATCTCTAATTATTTTTCTCTACCAGTTTGTAATTTATTCATTCTTCATTAATCGCGAAAACATGTTTATGTCTTATTATTATTTTAAATATTGTTTTAGATTTTTATTTTTGGTTTGTAGAAAGATTTAAATATTATGTTTGTATGGTTTGTTATTTTTTTTAACATATATTAAGTATGTTGTTTTAGTTTTTATTTTTGGTTTATAAAATGATACAAATAGTTATTTATGTATGTGCTTCATTATTTTTTAGTATGGACTATAAATTATAAATTAAATATATTTTTTATTTTAAAAAAATTAATTTTGAAAATAAGTTTAACGTGTTAACGGGTTGGGTAACGGGTTACACGATAATTTTATGAACGGGTTTGGGTTTATATATTTCAACACGAAAGCTTAACGGGTTGGGTTTGGGTAAAAATTTTTTTAACACGAACACGAATACCACACGACACGAACACGACACGACACGACACGTTGCCAGGTCTAGTTAGACATTCTAATTTTTTTTTTTTTAAAACAAGGTTAGACATTCTAATTAGGTTAACAATTTAAGTTAGACACGATTATTTAATTTGCTAAAAATGATGTTAGTGTCAGTATATTTAACATAATTATAAATAAGTCAATAAAATATCAATCAATTTAATTTCAATTTCACATGAATAAACATGATTAAGTAAACTAACAGTTTGATTAGTATAACTTTAAAAATAATAAACAAACATGTTATTTGATATATTATTTATCAAAACAAACATAATGTTTTGTTAAATGCATTGACAAATCAACTCGTTTATCAGGCATATTAAACATATTTAGGTTAGGGTTGATAAATCATAATACAATTAATAATTTTAAATAAATAGGTTAACACAAACACATTTGTTAACTTGAATTATCATTTTTAATTCTAATGGTAGTTATTTTTATTAGGTTAATTGCAAATTAATATTCTGAATTTTAAAAATTATACGACTTCGGCCATAAAATATTATGTTCGGTCAATTTAAGCATTAAATTTTTAAATTTGTGCAAATTAGTCCAATTAGATAGTTTTCAACGAACCATTAACACAGTGCACATGACAAACACGTAAGTTATAGTTAATTGCAATTAGTACCATGAACTTTCATATTTGTGTGATTTGGACTTTTAATTTTTCAAATTAGTTCAAAATTGGTTCAATTTCACAGTTTTAGTGGATTGACTGTTAACGAAATGCATATGACGAGCACATAACTCATTTTTATTTTTATTTTTCAATTTGAAGCAAAAAATATAGCAAACTGGTAAGCATACCATGGACGTGCACAGTTGGACCATCCACTGATAGCACTATTTTTCGACGAGTGAGTAATCATTGCCTATCTAAAGCTAACCAGTAAATTTTGAGCAACAAAACTATATCAACTTTACATATCAAATAAGCTGAAAAACACCGGTCACAATACTGCAAATTAAGAGAGGAAAATTACCATGTTTTTTCATGTTCATCTCATTAACAATTTGTCAACTCAGATTGGGAAATTGAACCAATTTACATAAATTTAAAAATTCAAAAATCCAAATAGCACAATTATAAAGTAAATGCCTAAATTGCACAACTATAAAAGTTCAAACTACTAATTGCAGTTAACCTTAACTCATGTATACTTTGTTAACAGTTCATCAAATAAAACTATCTAATTGATACAAATTTGAAAACTTTGAAGCTTAAATAAAATAAAATTTAAAGCCGAAATCACAAAACATTTAAAGTTGAGATACTAAATTTTAATTAACTGTATTTTATTTATTTTTATATAGCAATTATGAATTCAAATTGATATAACAAAATAAATAAATAAAGTGATTTTGAAATTATAACAAATTAGAATTTTATTCATATGTAACTTTATCTATCTTTTGTTGCTCACTAGGATTAAAATCATTTAATTTAGCTATAAATGTAGAAAGTCAAATTTATAAATTTGCCATTGCTTTTATTTATTATTTTACTATTTCTATATATATTATCTTTATATGTTTATTTACTATTTTATATATTTATATAACTGCTATTATTATATGTTAATTTAAAAAATAACGTTAAAATGATTTAGTAAATATCAATTTTACTCTTTAAAATAAAACAAAAACATTATTGAACATGCACAAATAATATAATGTCCTTTCCTTACAAATTTTGTAGCAATAATATAGTTAATGGAAACAGAAAAAAAATATTGTTTCAGATGTTGTTCAAGTGGTGGAGGATATATTGTTTCCTACTAACACTATAAAGTGGCACACAAGGTATAATCTTCTGTGTATAAAGCATAGGTGTCAGAAGTTTTAATTGGGAAGATGTTAGGCGAATTTAGATCATCTAATGGTCTAGCAAATTTAGATCATTCATAATTAACTAAAAAGGCGTTACGTGGCATTGTTTGCTACAGATCTCCCAAGTTCTACTAGTCCTCTCTCGTGGGAGGTTTTTTTTGTAGAAGTAGACAAAATCAAATTAAATTGTTTAAACCGAATTAAATCATTGATTTTGGTTCGATTTGGATCGGTTTGTATAGGATAAACAATTTGATTCAGTCTAAAAAATCATCCAAAACATTATTAACAATTTAGTTTGTGGTTTAGATAGTTTTCAGACCAAACCAATACAAATTGCCACTAATATATAATATTTTTTATTAGTAATGATATATATTAGTAATATATATATTTTTTATTATTAGTGGGTAATTTTGAATTTTAATATATATTTTTTATTTGATTATTTTAGTTTGGATTTTGAATTGTAATATTTTTAGTTTGAACTTAGTATTGTAGTATTAAAATTAGTTTAAACTTTGGAATTTAGATTATATTATTAAATTAAGTTTGGACTATAAAATTAAATGATGGATCATTGATTTGTATTTTAGTTGTATAGATTAAGTTTGTACTATGAAATTAAATGCTGCAGCCCAAACAGTTCAACCAAATCGAACGAAACATTTTGGTTTAGTTTGTTTTGAATGGTTCTAACAGTTTGGTTTGATTTGTAATTAAATTAAACCATCAACTACGGTTTAGTTTAAATTTTTATAAAAAATCCACCTAAACCAGATCATGTCCACTCCTAATCAAAAGCTAAAAACACTTAATAAAATATACTATAAATAATTTTTATGTACATAACTAAAAAAAAATTAAAATTTATTCTACATTTATGCTGTTTAAATTTAAATAATTTATATTTTTATATTAGCGATTTGAATAATTCATTGGAAATGCTCAATTAAGAAAGTGCAAAAAGATAAATAGTTCCTTATTAATCGATGAAAAATATATAAATTAAAGTTGGAAAAAAAATGATGGAAAAGTCAATGCTGATAGAGCAAATTAAGGAAGAAAATATTTAAAAGGAGCAATTCGGTGTGAATTGCATCGCAATGTATATCAAATGCCAGCTAGCCATCACCATCATTTTTCTCTCTTTGGATGAACGGGAATTAAGTTCATCATGTGTGGACATGATTGGTCGATTCAATTTTTCATTTATCTTCTTTTAAATTACATTTTATTTTATTTATTTTTATGCATGAGCTTTGATGAGTTTACATTAATTAATTTCAATTTCAAAATATATTTTTTCTTTTATTTGTATTATATATCTTAACACAACAAAGAAATATAGTAATAAAGAACAAGAACGATGGGTCAAAGGATTGGGTTCGAATAAGATGTTGTTGAGATGTGAGTGAAATTGGATTTAAATGAGGGCACAAATGAAGACTATAGTTTATGGAAGCCTCCCTAACATGACTCTAGCTAGAAATCATGTGACAAGTGACGTGTCACATAATACATATTAATTAAGTAAAAATGTGGTGGCACTGGCACATAGACAAAAGGACGTTGAACAAGCATACAAATCCCTGTTTAATTAATTCTACGGAGAGAGTTACAAAGACAAAAATCCTAATCAAACTATCATGAGAGTTTCAATTATGACAAAGCGACAATTAGACAGATGAAAAATGACCATGATCAGAAAGAAACTTATTTTGAAGGAGTTGCTGAGGATTGGCAAAATATTATATGGTTGTCAAGTAAATTCTCTCTCAGAAAGACCCTGCAAGTTGGATATTGATTGAGATATTCTATTCTTGCGCTACGGAGGAATTTTGAACACAGAAGTTGGAATTTACAATGACACTCTCTTGCTGACAAAAGTGGCATAAAATACTCTTAGTTCAGGTGTTTGTTTTTTATGTTAAAGCTATAATTCCCTCCCATCAGATCTTACTGATATTATGCTTATCGAAAAGATGGGGGGAATCAGTATGTTGTAATTCTCTGTCTTCCTCAAGAGGCTTTTTTGTGCTAAATGCAGTATTATTCATAATAAATAAATAAAGTAAAAATAATAAAATCCTACCATGTACGAATAATTCCTATAACACTTAATATTAGTGTTCAATTAACGAGTGGGTTTAAACTTTAAATACTTGGAAAATTGTTGTTTCAAAACTGCTGTAGGTTGGAAAACCGGAATTGAGCTTTTTGTAAATCCGAATTGCTATTGCAATTTAGTGGCCACAATAATATCATATGTTCTAAAAATTATCATCTATCAATCACACCACAATTTTCATTCAATTTTTTAAAAACTTAAGTTTCGCATTATAGGATTTAAAATATGGAAATACAATTCCAAAAATCAAGAACTTGCAATTTAGAATTAAGAAATGTGCAACCTCGCCAACATTTAAATCGGATATCCAACCATCCAAAACCATTATGTCCAAAAGTGAAATGGAGTTTCAGAATTTTCCATTAATTAAACTAACGGTCCCATACTAATGTCATATTGGATGCCCAAAAGAGCATATGCTTAAAATTAATTCTGACCTATATTTGATACACTGTAATTTAAAATACACATCCCCTGAGGGCAATATAACAAGATTTCTGTAAAGGTACCAACAAAATGCCGCTTTAGCAAGAAAAAAGAAATGGGAAAAAGAATGAATGTAATATTGAAACTAAAAAAACCAAAATCGAAGACCTAAGGGGTGAGAAAATATGAGCAACTGCAAAATGTGACGATGATAACTGCCCAAGTTGCGATTCACTGACAATTATGTGAACAGAGTTACAACATCCTTTCGATATCCTCTTACAATCAAAAGCCTTGGCACATTCTCCACCAACAAATCCATATATTCCATATAGAAGTATCCTGGTTGGTCGACCGGAGGTGGGGGTAAACTCACAAGCACAACTGCAGCCATTCTTGAGTATCTTAATATTGTGGAATTCAGCTTCAGTGTTGTGTAAAGAAACTTCTCCACCTGCTGCTCATTCAAAACCACAGGCTTCCCATCAGCCATCAGTGGAGTCCCTTCACTCTCAGCTTTCACCTTCATATTGGCCAAATAACCAGCGATTCGCTGCTGAGCACCAGTGAACGCTTCTAATGATTCATCTTGATGGGACCCACCCTCTACTTGTGCATCCCATGATTTCATAGTGATGACAATTACTTCAGCTTGCAATCGAAGATCATACAAAAACTTCTTCACATCAGCCTTAAGCCCCTCCGCTTCATCATCTTCCTCTGCAATGCAGAAGACTTGAATTTTACAGCTCTCAAAGCTCTCTTTGTTAAGGAGGAGTTGTGAAAGTAGAAGCATGAGACCACCATCTCTCACTATCCAATACAAATCAATTGTTCCATACTGCCTCTGATACTCATTCGGCCATTCATCAAGACCTTTGACAATAACAACAGCCTTATTAGCAACAATGCAATCATTAATTATTCCAACAAATGTGGCAGGGATTTCAGTTAAGTTTTCACGTCGCCATATTTCAGGGTACCGCATCACAACGATGTTTGGCTTGAGATTTCCAAGACCCATTGTCTGCACAATGCCACGAAAACCTTCGGACATATTGGGAGCTACAACTATCTCAGCTACACCTTCACAATGCTTGTAGTCAATATAGGTTGCCAGCTGCTTGCAGGCAGTCTTGGCTTCTTCCGCACGTTCATGGTAGTCTCCATCCAATATAGAAAAAAATATGGACATTCCTCGACCTTTTTTCTTCATGCAGTTTGCAAAGTCAGCAAGTTTTGGATGACATGGTACATTTTCTGGCAGCTTCCCCCATGGACGGCAAAATACCAATGGAATGGGATACCAATTCTTTGGGTGGACTTGGTTTGCTGCAAATGTAATCAAAAGTTGAAAAACAGGAGTGCAAAAAAAAAATTCCACACCACCATATATGCACATACATTCATTCATAAATATTACAGTAAAAAAAGAACCTAGAGACCAAAGTTCTTCATCATAAACCACCAAGTAAAATATTACTGCTCATACTACAGCCAATCATATATACCGTGGATTGTTCTATTTTAGAGCACTCTAACCTCAAGGAAAGTAATTGATTACCTACAACATATGAGCAATATTGGATTGATAGGCAGGCTGAGTTTCCAGCAAGTTGGTAATTAATACTACCACTATACAAAATCCAGATTATAACATCATATATCTCCATAAATTTTTACAGGGGGGTAATCCTCATGCATAAAATAATTTTCAGATGGATGAGATGCTACATTGAGCTATTTAATAACTTGTAGAGTAAGAAGGTAATTAACTACATGTACCAAAGAATGAGGTTCTGCATAACTAAAATATAAGAGAATTCTTTTTCTAATAAAGAGCATTAACATTAGCTATTTACAATCCAACTCCATGTTTAAATGAATCAAAGGGGGTACGAGGATGATAGTAGCATAAGCATCTGGAAGACCATCTCCAAAGTTACGACTCTGGGAGGATGAAATAAAATAATAAAAACAGAAATAGAATAAATTCAGGGCTTGGATGGCAATTGAGGAAAAACTAATTCATGCTTTTGACCTCAAAATAGATTTGCATGAATATGAAATAATATCCTTCTACGCCTATGATTGAGATTTGGAATATAGGTGAGAAAAGGAAAATTTTAAAATGAGTTTTACATGACAGATAACGTGGCCACCAAAACAATAACAACAATACCAGAGAAGGATGTCACTACTAATCAAGACTATTAATTACAAAGCTCAAGTTTTTTTTTTTTTTTTCATGCAAGACACATACAGCTTAATTTTTTCATGAATATACAAACCTCCAAGTGAACGAAGACTGCGCAGAGCTAGTTGGAAGTAAGCACTCTTGAAACCATCACCCCAGTCCCCAGCCTTTCCTTTAATGCTCACATAATAATATATTAGGCTTGCAAGGGCGAGAGATACCACAGTAAACGACCAAGAGATCAAAAACATGATCACTGCATGAGCAATGCAAACAGGAGGTAAATACAATTAAAAAAGGAATCAAATTCAAAGAGGCAGCAGGTCATGGTCCAAAATTTGCAAGTGCACTCTTGCATGCAAGGGCATGCACTCATTTTGTAGCAATAATTACTATACAATTCAACAAATAAACCATCATTTTTCTATCTGCTTGGCACTAACATGTGAGATCAATATATCCCCTGAATTCCATCATCTAACCCATCATCTTTTTTAAAATTCCTGGCACAAGCCATCATTCAATCAGTCCTGATTACGAGAAAGAAAAAAGATCCATTATAGCAAAAGTTCAAACAATGAAGTCGACTGAAAATCTCTGAGAATATGCAAGCGAAATTTCCCAAACTGATTCCTACACTTTATCTATGTCTTTGAAACAAGGGACACCATATTTTAAATAAGAATGTATCAAGATGACAACATCAGGAAGAGGATAGAGCTACCTAAGTGTGCTGTGTGCATCCAGTTAAATAATTTACTAGAGATTCTCTAGGATAGATGAGCACCCCAATTTAAGTAGAACCTTCACCAAAGCTTGCAACACTTTTTTTCCTGTTTTAACTCTTATTGTATTTTCTTCACCATAATCTTGTATAAAATGGAAAGTGCAATATTTTGAAACTAGAAAAATAAATAAAAATTAGACATACCAATACAAAGGGATGCCCCAAGAAGAGAAAGGCTCCAATGGTGAAATTTCCACCGAGGACGCCAGCTGGGAGCATCTAAAAGGTCCAGAAGGAAGCAAGATAAGTTCACGCCAGAATAACAGAGAAGGAAAAACATAGTGATAGTCGGCGTGATAAGATCCAGATTCCCAATTATGACACACCCAATGCAGAGAACTGCAGTAAAGAGGGTAGCAATATGAGGCTCATTCCCTTCGGCAACCTTGAAGTAGTTAAGAACAGGTAAGATATCGTCATTAGCAATTGCTGCGAGAAGGCGTGGGGCACCAGTCAGACTTTGGAGTGCAGCACCTAAGGTGGAAAGAATAATTCCAATGTATATAATTGCAGGGTAAGGCCAAGCAACAGTAGCTGTGAGTAGCCTGCATAAAAAGTCCCATTTTAGCCCTGAAACCATCAGAATTCACTAATTTGATATTCATTGAGTCGTATTTAACATATACATAGACATTAATAGATACCACATGCACAATATATTAATTGTCAACTAACCAACCAACCATACATCAACTGAAAGACCTGAACAACAATAACGACTATGGCTTCTAATTTTGAGAGTAGTCACTCCTACAAGCTGAGAGTTTAATTTTCTCACAAATTTAAATTAGGAGAATTCACAAGTGATTTGCTTATTTGATTTTAATGATGGGATTTGAGTTTTGGTGGGACTAGGAGACCTCAAAAATCTTATTTTGAGTGTTAATGGAAGAATATCCTTACCATTATTTTGAACCAAGAGTTAATTTGGAAGACTTCTATTCCTAATAATTTTAAATATTGAGTATGTGATACAAAGAGATCTTAAATGGTTCTATCTCCATATTGGTGTGTAATGTAGAGGAACTGTTGAACATTTGTTTCTGCATTGCCAAGTTTCACTGAGGTTGTGGATTCGGTTGTTAGGGAGTTTTTGGAGATTCAATATGGATCCTAGAAGTTATGGTTCTATTTCTTTTCTTGTTCTTTTGAATTAAGAAACAAAACTTTATTTATAATAGAAAACCACAGAGTACATAAATAGAGGATGAGAAATCCTCAAAGATTAGATCATAAACAAAACAAAATTTAGCAATAGAAAACAATGCCTAGAAAGAAGCCTGGAATTTAATTTGAGTTCAAACATAATTCATATCATGAAAGTTACAATTTAACTTTCATGATTCATCAAATCATGAAAGTTAAAGAATAACTTTAACCTTTGAATTAATTTCTATTCAACCAAATGTCTCAAGATGTAGCCAAAACTGCATATCTCCACAAAATGTTCATTGTCTTGTCACCTCCAAAAACCAATAAAAGAAACCAACCTATAAAGAGTAACAACATTGATGATAAACCCCACAAAATCCAACTTTTCTGAGCCCAAATAAATTAGCGACCTCAATCTTAGCCCAAAAAAATAAATACTCAACAGACTTGCAATCTTGCCTACATATGATACACCATGAGGGAGAAAAGCTAATATGTGGTCTTCCTTTTTGCACAAATGAGGGGTATTAACCTTTCCATCACCAGGTAGCCAAACAAAAATCCAAAAACCTTGACAGGGAGGTAACCTTTCCAAAAATTTAGGAGATGAAATGTTATAGTGAAAGTGCAAATCCTCTAGGAGATGAATCAGAGGATAAAAATGTCAATCTAGAGTTAGAAGCTTCCTACGACCATAACATTTGTTGGAAAAATGATATAGAACTAGAAAGTTTTATAAGTAACTATCTTTACTGCAAAATAAATTTGCAGGTTTTTAATTTTCCCACTTCTTAATCAGTTACTAACATAAGTATATATGCAAAAACAGATAGACTCAAAAGGCATAAGCCATATGAGCTGTCACATTATCAAAACAACAATGTGCTAAAGAATGGATAAATAGAATAAGCAAACATGAAATACCAAAGTTGAAAAAATGCAATCTATGTAGACTTCTGAAACAAAAATAAGTCATAGTAAACATATATACACTAAAAACTAAAAGCAACAACTTGAGGAATTATACATACCTGTCAGTCATAAGCTTTTCTCTGGTAGCAAGGGCACCAAATAAGATGACAGAAACTATATACATTGCTGTAGTTGTAAGAGTTGCAGCTAACGTTCCAATGGGAATTGAACGCTGAGTGTCTTTCAGTGAGGCTGATCGATTTGAACCTGCCATAATTCCCGTGACAGCAGGGAAAAAGAGACCAACCATTGCGCTGGAAAATTAAATAAATAACAGAGTCAGAAAAAACATAAGTGACAAACTGACAATTTGAACCTAAATCAATTCCAAAACAATATGTTTCCATGTTTCAGAGGACTATTGACTAAAAAAAAAGGTAATCCACTTAGTCAACAACATTCGCGACAATAAAATATAGTTGTATTTTGATTCTAATGATTTGGAGGACAACAGGTTAAGAGAAGGAACATAGAAATATATTCTAATGGTCCGACCCAATTGGAAGTCCTTAAATTTCTAAATATAACCATGTTATTACCATCAATTTTAAATGCGCAAACTATTAAGAAATGGACCCATCTATGCATATCAAATGAAAAAAAAAAAAAAGAACTAACTAACTAACTAAGTCGTATTATGTTTGTTGTCTTAACTTGATAAAAATCATTGGATCCTGATCCACTACCTGAAACCTTGTTGTAGTCACATTTTATTTTTCGCTTTCTATAAGTTCTCAGCTATTAAACAAAGCTTACACATGATAGAGAATCTTAAGAGCTTCGTGTTAGCTTTGTATTGATTTCCCATCAATGAAAGGTTGATTCTTAATATAAAAAAATAAAAACAAAAAAGAGTTCTGTGTTGGTATGCATAGTTGGGGCCACTTCCTAACAACTACAGATTTATTCTAACAACATTAACTATATATAACCTCAAATTGTCTATGGCCATGGCTTACTTGAAATTCCAGGATACTTTTCCATCAGGATCAGGAATGCCAGCACTGTTAGTATTCTGATACTCTGAACTCCAATTATCTTTGAGAGAGTCCAAACTCAAGCCAGTTACTCCCTCTGCATGAAACATTGGAAGAAATAATATGTATTCAGTTCCTCCACCAAAGAAATATAAGATCCAGAATTAGTGTGCATGCACAAACAAAATTCTAAAAAAATAAAAAGAGTTTAACAAGATCAAAAGTTCATGGAACAATAGGCTTAAAAGCACTACTGGTAAATATAAAACATATTCGTAAACAATATTGATTGAAGCTAATTTCTGTAAATTTCCAATTGAATTTACCGTTACAGGTAGTTTGTGTTTATGAAGGCCATAATAAATTCCTAGTTTAGCATGAAATACAAATACATGATTATCCCCTACTATATTCTTCCATTTCTCTAACTTTCTCACCCTTCCATAATCTTTGCTTAATTTTTTCTAAGCAAGTACACTATTATCATCATTGAAAATTAACTTCAATGCACTTTAATATTCAAGTTTTGACGTAAATATATGTTAATCTATAAAATTATGCATATATAGATTAATATATATATGTACATTTATTCTCATGTAAGCAATCGTAATGTCCTAGAGTTTCCAGTGTACCCTGACGCAATACTAGTATCACATCATACTGCATCAATGCCACATGTCCATATCAATGCTCCATATGCTGTACTTATAAAGTTAACCCCTTATAGATTATGATGATCACAGAGAGATGTCATGAAACAAATCAAATCAAATAAACAAAAAAATTACTCACTTGTAGGATCATCCTTATCTGAAATTGCAATCCCAACATATATGCAGAACAGCGAGAATAAAACAGGAATGAGGAAAGCAGGTGCAACCCGATTGATCATTTTCACGCCCCCAAACACAATAAAGCAGAGGATGATAGTCACAATGATGCCATATATTTGCAGGTCATGTGAACTTGCGCTTTGTATTGGTTCTGCGACTGCAGTCCCATTAACTTTTGTGATAGTCTCTGCATCAATAGCATGAAGAGATAAAAAAAAAAAAAAGAAAAAAAAGAAAACCATAATAATAGACAAGGAATTTTAGAATTTTATCTATACCAACTTCAAATGTCAACAATCAAAACTTAAATCGCATATAAATTCATTGAAAACAGATAAACAAATAGTTATATAGTCCACTCTCAAAATACATTAAAGTTAGCAAGCAGTGGAGAGAGAGAGATAAGCGCCCGTGTTGAATGGAGAAGATGCATCATGCAATTAGTGGGAGGTGAGATGACATCATAATGCTACCAACTATGCATAGTCAAACTTCTGTAACAATTAAAAGAGTAGATATTATATCAATCAGAGAATCCCCTTAAAAAAATTTTAAACAAATGCTATAGGCTCCTGATTTCAATATATCACACGAGAATGATATTGCAGGTAGGGAAACTGATGTAAACCAATCCAAAAGACACATGAATGTACAAACGACAATAATTTGTTAATACGGTGGTATCTAAATATCAATATGGATGTTTGAAAACATTAGAATAGACACCCAATACATATGATCTTCCATCACAAATCTGTAGCAAACTCCTTTAAGAATATGAAAGCTGGCACCATTTAAATCATCAAGTTAGCATCAATCTGACAAGTATAAATTGTTTGGAAGTGGACCTAAATCAAGATAACACTAACACACTTAAACTTCCCTTCACAAGTAAGCATGCACAATTACTAGGTACAAATTCATATCTTTACACAAGCCATAAATACCCAAGTACTTAATAGAATTTAGTAGGATTCAAACACAAGACCAGACACGCATCTAAAGATTTGATATCATGTTAAATAATCATCAATACAAAGAGCATAAGTTGTCAGAAGGTATAGGCCCAACTATGTATTTATCAAGCATTCAAGCTAACACAAGCAAACATTTAACATACATCATTGAAGCTTCTTACTGGACTCATGGTTGAAAGTATCAAATTGCATATAAGTATCTTAACAAATGCTGGATATAGAGCAACCAATGCCAACCATAGAAGACTTTAGACCCTCTCTTACTATGACAACCAACATAGTGACTGATAATTATACAAAATCCTAACTCCTCAAATCACTAACAATGAAGACCTAATTTATGATGAAATACTGAAAGAATTATTGAGAGAGTTTTCTATCAAATGGATTATATGCTTGAATCTTTACCTCTAAAAATCCCAGCAGCTGGCACGGCTTTCAAAAATGTTTCAACAGCTCCCAACACGTAACTAAATCCACATGCAAATGAAAGCACAAAACTTAAGCACAGAGACCATGGCATACAAGCAGAGAGCATCTAATAGAAATATTATGGTGAGCCCAAAATCCATCAGCCTCAAAGTTGTGAATCATACATATCATGGTGACATCACAATTAACTTCTCTTTTTTGTTTGATAAAAACATCACAATTAACTACTCATGGTATACACTCACAGGGACCCAGCAACCGCATTTCCAAGGAAAAAACAAAGTCCAATGCTAACTCCAACTTCTGGGCCAAGAGCACGACCAATTAGATAATATGGTCCCCCACCCTAGAAGGGAAGCAAATACAAGAAGAAATCAGTTATTTCAGTTCCATAACTTACATATTCAGTAAATACTAATATAAGTCTTAGAGCAAGTATTCAAATAAAAGTAAACAACCGTTCAAAGGTTTAGAAACAATTTGCTAACGTTGAATGTTAGAGGTTTGCTTTCCTTACATGTCAGAGGAAAACAACTTGCTACTTTTTATTATTTTATATCCCAGCTTAGGAAATAGGTCAAACAATCAAATGCCTTTCCCTCCTTAAATCTTACCTGATACCTCAACAACTCAAAATCATGGATGTCAACCTACCTTTTCTTGTTGATCTTGGATGCCAACCTACCTTCTTCTAATGGGCCTCCAATGGCAGCTGTCTCTCTAAAGCATTTTCTTCAGTTATTTAGCACCTTTATGCATACTTTAATGAGATCTAACACCTTTTTCTAAACATTTGGGATGTAGAACCTTTTTTTATACGAAAGACTAAACTATCCATATTCCATATAAAAAGACCAAACTGAAGCAATAACATATAGAACAACAAATTTGAGGAGAAAAGGGATATGAAAAGACCAAACAAAAATAATAACATATACAACGGTAAAATTGAGGAGGCTTGAGTTGAAATTGAGCTCTTCAAGTCCAAATTGTAGGGGTGCAAGTTGAACTGAACAGTGTTCACTTTCAACAGATGTGGACTTGACTTTAACTTAATTGCCAACGAGTTTAACTCAAACTTCAGATGTTGAATTCGACCACAAATAGTTAAACTTGAACCCCAAAGAATTGGACTTAACCATTATGAGTTTAATTCAAGGAATGCTTCATTAATTTTTTTTTTCTTTTTCTCTTTTTTGGAAAGGGGAAATCTCATTAAGTGTCCCACAAAAATTCTGCAATGAGCATGTGAGTATGTGACAAGATGATAATTCATCATTGAGGAAAACTAATATTCTTAAATTATATTCTGTACCTTCATGGCACCATTAGTTGCAATAGCACTCAGAGATATTCCAGTCAGAAAAGTACACAAGCCACAAAATGTAACCAGCAGCAGAGACTCCCATACACCAGCCATACCAACAATCCTGCAGATTCACAAATTCAAAATGAAATACCTGTCATTCTTCTCTCCATCTCATATACAGAATAACAGGTCTAAAAGTTTAAAAAAAAAATAAAAAAGGAGTTACCAAGAAAATCGGATATAGTAGATAATTCCCAATATGTTTTGCAAGCATGGAACAAATACACCCATCATTGTACCCAACTTGACATCAGCAGTCTGAATGAAAAATGCAAATTAAAAAACAAGGAAAAGCATAAAAAAGTTACAACAATATGCAGTTCCCAAGGTAAAGCGAGTAATGATCTTTCAGCCAAAATCTTGATTTTTCTTAAAGTAATTTTGCCACGTATGACTTACTACGGACATATAAGTGGCTGAAAGCCTGAAAGTATTATTTACCCTGCCAAGCATCATATATTTATAGGGAAAAAAAAAATTACATGCCTCGCTACCTCTTTTGTGGTTTTTTATTGATTAATATGAGAAAGATATATGTTACTTGGTTGACATATTCTAAAACAAGAAAAGAAAACAATTTTTGAATCTCTAACCAAACTTAGCCTTGGTAACTCATATTTCATAAGAAAGCTATTAGCTTTCTCATCCCCTAATTATCAAAAGTTAATTAAGTGAAATGAAGAGTAAGCCCCAACAGGTAGTCTTACTTCTTCTTCTTTGATGAGAAATGCAATATAATTGTTAAAATTATCAGTTATTTGTTCATTTCAATCAGAAGAACGATAAATTCTACATGTACAAGAAGTGCACGTACTTATCAAAATAGGTTAATTTTTGGAAAATTTAATGTTATATATTACAAGGGAAGCTTGACGTTGATTATGTAATCTTTTACTAATAAGATTGATGGACCAGACATAAATTTGGTAGTGTAACTTTCTATGATTAATAATTTCTTTTACTCTATAATATGGAACCTGATGGTGATTTGTCTTCAGGGGTCTAAATTGCTTCAAGTGTATAAATAATACAAAAAGAAAAATATTAATTATGCAAGAGATATAACATGCCAAATACAGTAGCATACCTTTGGTCTTCCATGGGTGATAGCAATATCTTCACCATCTCTAGGACTAGAAGGTGGAGCAAATAGCTCCCCTGTCATACTGGAATACCATAAAACATATAAATACAGCTCATAATAAAAGCTGACTGCTAGTGAAAGACTATAAATCTATAAAATAAAGCACTCAGCATACCTCTTAAGACCAAGAATGTTGACAAGAGAATCGAAACCAAACAACTCCAATTTGGATTCGGTCTGAGGGCCATTTGCTTGTGCATGAGTAGGAGAGTACCCCTCTGTTCCATTGGAACCCATGTTTGGCTGTGAGCTCACTTTTATTTTCCTAACACAGGACATTAGCAAACCTCTTACTTGTCAAAAGATCCTAAGAAATAATATACTTAAAGCATAATCATATAAGCTTCTTTGTATATGGTACTGATAAAATGCATATAAACATTTAGAAGAATACTCATAACACTTATGTGAAGCTTACAACATAGACCATGAATTAGAATGTCATATTTGCAAGCTTTTGACAGCATTATCATTATAGCAAACAACCCAAGATCATTTTTCCCTTTTTTTTTTTTTGCTATACATTTGTATTAATTATACCTTGGAAAGCATAATTACAATAAATATGTACACTATACCTTCTTACGAACTAATTTTATAAAGAAATAAATCTAATGCTCTCCTTGATAAAGGTTCTTACAATTTAACTCCTTGCATGTTGACTCTATCAAATATCCCATAAAATATTCAACCGAAATTGCATATCCCAAAATTCAAGGTGTATCAAATTAGCCTTTTCTATAGGATTTTACAATCAAGGGCATGATTATGGCATAAGAATCATGTATGATGTAACTCACACATGGCTATTGTCAGTGTCTATTATGTTAACTTCATATACAAAGTTGGATCAACTTTATACTAGCTTAAGCTGCTTAAGTTTATGGGGTTAGCATAACTTTTAAAATGACATTAGCGTTTTAGAATGGTTTCCAATCCTATATATCTGAATGCCTAGAGACGAATCTGTTCCGTTGCTAGAAAAAAGCAAAGAATTGTGTCTAAATTATCAATGACTACTACTACTATTAAACTGTCTGAACTGGCGTTATTTACGTTGAAAAAGAAATTTTAGCTCATGAAAATCAGAATATATTTATAAGAGTTCCCCAAAGTTGTGCAAGCAACCTAACAGAATTAGATTGCTACCCATAGGCCATCAGAAGACAAAACCTTCCATATTGGTGTCTGCCAAAGTAATAAATATTGTTTGTTTCGACTTAAAATAAAATATTCGACTTAAATAAAATATTCGATATGAATATTTTTGTCTCATTTTTCATTTTCTTCTGTCGGGCTGCCTTATGGAACACCAAAATTTTATGTAATCCAAACATGGGAGAAGTTAAAAAAGAATGCATAAAAACATAGGGAAGTGCGACCCGTCGACAAAACAGACACGTAAAAATCATTCAAGGTCGAGCCAAACACAACTTATGAGCTTACTTAAATCCAATCCCCATGTCCATATAATAAGAGAAATCCAAAAAGAAAAAAAAAAACAACCGTAGATTTCTCATTCATTCCCCACAAATTTTCTCAGCAAACAAACGGAAAAGCAAAATAAGACGCATCCATTAAAGCCACACATTACTGAAATCGAAATCACGAGAGAAAGAGTATGGGAAAAAAAAATTACTTGAGGGAAGCTTGGTGAACGGGAAGTGAGGAAGAGGAAGAGGAAGATCCCGAAGGATCCATGGAGGACATCTCGAGCACAGCGCGATCGTCATCCACAACGGGGCGGTACTTGCGACCCATGGGAGCGTGGAATTGGTCGTCTCCGCCACCTTCAATATCCTCATTGTCGATTTCTCCATCACCGCCTTCGGATCTCATACTTTTCCTACACCTTATGAATTCCTCCTAATCAATGGTTTATACATGAGATTTTCAAATATCCAATGGAAGAAGTTAGAAAAACCGACTGCCCAAAGCGCGCACACACACAGCCCTGGAGATCTGGATATCAATGAAAAGCATGATAATATTATTTGTTTATAAATATAAATTAATTATTGAATTTCTGGAGCGAGAATAAGAAAAGTTAAGAGAGAGAGACGTCTTTGAATTGAGTAGAATTGAATTGAAATGGAAGAAGTAGAAGAAAATGGAAGGAAGGACGAAAAACACCCCGAAATTAAATTATGAAATTATGTAAACTTTAGGTATATGACGATTACTAAATTTTATTTTAATATTAATTGGGGAAAAAAAAAAACTTTTTAATATTATCTTCTATTTTAGCCAAACTAGTTTATTTTTCCTCTTCTAATAAAAGTCGTCTCCTTTACGTCCAAAAAAAGAAAAATAATTTGCATGTGTGGGGGCGAGGAAAAAAATAAGCGATTCATTATAAAATTGGAATTTTGTATATTCCAAGTTATGAATATGCATGATGTTAGACTTTCAAGTAAAACTTGTAATACCATATCAAAAACTTACAAATTAGGTAAAAGTTAAACATTATGAATCCAAATTCCAATTCCTCTTCTTTCAAGATAATAAAAAGAAAACTATCTATAAATTTACACGTAAACTTTACAAGTAAAAATAAGAAATTTCTCAATCTTTCAGTATTATTTGTCATTATCTCTATCATTCAGTATTACTGCATATTACTTTTCTATAGTTCACTAAGACCATGTTTTATTCCATACCATCCGAATAAACCTGAGCAACAACAGCAATTAAAGCTTAAGCAACAAGACAAAAACATAACATAATGAAGAACATGAAACATTTTCAAGACAGAGGGAGAGAAGTTACAAGCAAGGTGACTCATGATGCTCCTAACTAGCTGAGAGAGAGAGAGAGAGCTTAACTCTGTTACTATTACTAGAAGTCCAAATTACACAATGACTTTTCCACCAACACCGGACAACATTGAGAGGAACAGAATCTAAAAACCATAGGACTGACAAAAGGATCGAGGAGATGGAATAAGTTTACAAAGTGAAAATAAAATGCCCCTGTTCTGAGGACCAGAAATGAAATCATATAAAAAGATAAGGTATAGGACCAAAAAAATTAACATACATCTTATTCATTCTTAGAGGATACTTTCTTATGTTGTCCATTCCTCTCCTTTACTTTCTCAGCCTTCCCGTTCCCACTCCCCTTGAGCTGGTTGCTCACTGATCCCTCTTGAGCACTGCACATCTGAGACTTTAACTTGAACCCGAATTTCTTGGACACATTTCCCCATGTACTAGAACCTTTTACCCGTCCTAACTTTTCAATCTCTTGCCTCATAGTTGAACACTCCTTCTCAAGCTCAGATACCCGCATTCTCATGTTATCCATCCCCACCTTCAAAACCTGATTCTCCCTCACTGCTGAGGCCCAGCCTCCCTCATTAGAACCGGCAAATCCGCTTCTTAACTGTCTTGATCCATCGAGATTGTCTGAAACCAGAAAGCAGCCGGCGATGGAAGTCCTAAGCTGAAGCTGTTCGAAGAAGAGAACCTGAACTACTATTCTAAGGGGTAGCCTCTCGTTCTGTGCGGCATGGGTGCATGCTTCTAAGGATAGCTTCTGGCAGTCCATCAACCTGCAGAGTTGCTCTCTGTCTGACTCTGCCAACCATGGGTGCGACTGTTGTTTTGAAAATGATAGTGAAAATTAATAAGCTATACATCATAATTGAAATCTTCCGCTGCTCTATTATCTTTATATCGTCTGCTCATTTTTTTATCATAATGACATAATATCATAATTGCTCTACCAATAACATGCTTAACTATGCATAAAAGACATGCAGATAGGAAATGAAAACAGACAAGCAGGATGCAGAGAGAAAATTTGGTGGGTTAAACTCGTTGGTTTTAGGTTGGCAATCCTTGAATAGGTAAGATCAAATTTACCAAGACAAAAAGCAAATAGGCAAATAAAGTTTCTTAACAAAAACCATCAGATCTCCTACAACAAAACCTAAGCAAAATCAAACATTCAGACAATCATTTTCATTGAATTCTGGATGTGACAATGACTTAGTCATTACCTTCAGATATATATCAACAGCACGATAAAGACCATCATCCAAAGGTCTGGCATAGTCTGGAACAGCAGCAGCAAGAGCCTGAAACTTGGGTAGCTTCAAATTGACATCAGGGGCAACCTCTGCCAGGTACCCATCAATGAGCTTGGCCACCATTATAATGGGTGTCAACGAAGGTGATCCTATCAGCTGCCCATCATCAATTGAACATGGAGAGGCCCCACCAGTAATTTGATCCATGGCAAGGAAATGGTCCAAAATCCGTTGTACACAGTCAACATTATATAGGGTTTCCATGGAATATGAAAAATTGGGCATCAAGAGATCTTCTAGTGTGGCTTGATCTAGCTGCATGCCAATCCTTTTTTCTAAATTTGAGATGCAATTAGGATTTGCTCGAAGAATCATTGCAGTTCGCAGGAGACCAAACAGAAACTTGGTTGGCACTAGACCTTTCTGCACTGGAAGTAACTGATCAACCTCTTCTAGTAATAGTTTCTGATCTTCTTCTGATGATGGAATCCCCAAAGAAACAGGTGGTAGACGGGAACTAGATTCACTGGTTCCCTGACGCCTATTCAGTCCAGGAAGATACTTCTTTGTGTAAAAAGTGATGGACCCTGCAACAATTTCCTGTTTGATGCCACGGGATTCCATGGTAGAAATCAACCTTTTGTAGAGTGGCAAGCTTAAGGTTGACACATCTTCATACCACCAATCTGAAGTAGAGTTCTTTGGTCTTGCACCAGTGCTTATCCCATTCCACAAAACACTTCCACCAGGACTCTGCATGGGCCCCCCATGCTCCTTGACAGGCCATCCAAATAGATTTGGATCAGTGGATGCTTTTGTGGCTAGAGACTCAATGCACCTTTTTGTAATGTGGAGATCTTCCGCATAAGGTAGAATATCATCACAAGATTGGAGTGCCTTTAGGGAGTCTTTCCAATTCCGTAGGACTACTTGATTGAGAAAGACTTCAGCTTGTGAAATCAAATTGCTCTCCCCATACTCCTCAGTCATTTCAAGAAATTCAGCAGCACACCGAAGGTATACAATATTTGAGGCAGTAAGTTCAAGTTTCACCCCATAGCAAAACTTGGCTACAAGTTCAAAAGTTTTAGCCCCACCAGGTATGTCTGGGAGGTTTACAACACATCCTTCTTCTCCTTCCTCAGATGCTTCTGCAATCAATCTTTCCATAACCCCACTCCTTGAGAGCAAAGGGAACTGCATCAAATGGAGTAATTAAAAGTTATAATCTATAAATGGTCTTCTAATACCCAAAACTTTATTAAAATTGTCACTTATAGATGTAAGTGCTCATTACAACTCAAATGAAAGCAGTAAACAAATCTTAAATAACGTATGACACAAGATAAACATATTAGTAAAAAGTACAAAAACAAGATTTTTGGAAAGGCAGAACTTGATTTATATGCCACCTCACTTGAGCATTTTTCACTCACTAAGTTTCAAAACCTCTAATAACATATCTTGTTTAATAAGGCATATACTTGCATATATGAGATAAGTATATAGTTATTAAGAGGTGTACTACATTCTAAAATTGCTTCTAAATTACTGTGCATAAACATTGGTGAAATACAAAGTTCAACTGACACCAACTTCTCATCAAAAAATAACAACTGACAATAGTTTGTGCTAATACAATATACACATGTAGACTGACATGAAGAAACACACAAATTTTTATGAAAGGGGTCGAAGGGGAGAAAGACTTTCTGCTAACATACTAAAAAGATTACACCATGTGTGTTATGGGAACTGAAAGCTACAGAGTTCTATTTCCATTCATCAAGAAGGAAGAATCAGGTAGAAATTGTATTGGAGTACATGTAGCCAGGGAAATGACTTTATTGCGTACAATTTTTACCAAAAAGTTGAAATGATCTCAATATAATATATAATAATAATAAGCCAACTTCAGTAGAATATAAATGTTAGATAACAGCCAAAAGGAAGTAAATTTAAACATGAAGAATTACCTTGTGAAGATGGAATGACATTTCTCCAACTTCAACAACAATATCACTAGGAAGGCCTGTTGTGCAGAACCTACAAAAGTCCATGTAGAGCTGATGTTACTTTGATGTTAATGGGGGATGTGAGGAATTACTAAATACAAACGAAAACTGTTCAGCGCAGTTATGATCACAGTAAAGGATATCCATGGCATTGCTTCTAGATAATAAAAATTTGAAGAAAGCCATGTCATAAAGCAATAGTTTATCTTCAATACAGGTACAAATGTCGAAATAGTTGCTGACACATGATGAAGTGCATCATATCCACGGCAAAGGAAAAAAGATATTGTGTGTGTGTGTGTGTACATGAATAAAAGTTGTTTCAGATCAATTAAGGAGCACTGTCACTTTCCCATCCTACTGAACGAACACCACCATGAAAACAAAAAGGTAGAAGAAAATCTATCTCCTTTCTTCTTCAACTTCACAAATATATTGGTTACATACACTCCATGTAAGTTTATAGTTTTAAGTGTGCATTTGACTGTAACAATTACTTCATCACCATGTCACATGACCTATTTCCTCAAACTACGAAATAACTTTTCCTACATGCGACGTTCAAAGAGATCTAAACAACAGTTATTTTTTTTTATTTTTTATTTTCGTTCAGTTTACTGGGTTAAGGAGAAGTATTGTCAGTTGGAATTGCCTTTATAGCATGTAAATGTGATATGTAAAAGAAACGTACAAACAAGAAGCTAAGTACCCTGAACAAAATTTGACTCAAAACTAATTTTGTTTAAGTGGTAAGTGGTAGAGAGAATTTACTTATCTAAAATATGGACACCGAAACTCCAGAATATTAATGATAAAAATATCAAGACAATTCCCAGTATATATGGGTTCTGAAGAAGAAGTTTAAATTGAAGATATGAAGGGGCATACCAGGCCTGTCCTTGCCTTTGGAAAGCATCACTTTTGGATCCCAATTTCAGGCAAGCCATTTCCTCAGAAAAGCAAAAGCGAGGTTACAGAGATTTATTAGAAAGTTAAGCTACTGAAACGCCCCAACTCAGCTCGCTTAAACACTGGAAACCCGAAATCAACCCAGAAAAGGCTCCAAACTCAAAGCAAAGCAAAAGAAACCGCAAACCAGGGCAGTTTCATTAAGTAGAAACAGTAGCACAGGAGCCTTTTGCCCTTGAGCAACACTTTTGAAACCAAAATCAGGAATTGGCTCCTGAAAACCAAAACTTGAAATTGTCAACCAAATACTTCAGAACGCTGAAACAGCAGCACAATGTGGCTACTTTCCTAATCTGTCTGCCACGGACAAACCCAAACTTGCACAAACCCACTGAATTTCCAGAAAAAAATTCTCTCAAATCTACCAATAAATGAAACATAAATCAGTGAATCCCTTCACAAGCCACCTGCTCTCAATCATCGTAAAGATAACCACTTCATAAGCTTTCACCAACCTCCTCCAAAACAGACCCCCGAATCCAAATCTAAAACTCTTCCAGTTAAAATAAAAGCTCCTAATTCACACAAGCAGTTTAGGTCAACCCCTCCAATTTTCAGCCCCAAAATCCTACAAAAATGGTTCCTTTTTTTTCCCTCCCCAGCCCTTTAATCCACCAAGAAAATTCCAAAAAATCGAAAGCACATGAGACACAGGGGACCAAAACCACTCATACCCAGTAACGAAAAGGTACAAAAGAATTACTGTTTGCTAAAAAAAATGTCTGTAAAGCTATCATATAAGCAAGACCCATCTGCCAAAAAGACAACCAGCAAAGATAGAGAGACTCTCAATTCTCAGGAAGAACCAACCCAACATGGATTTTATTAATTGCATTTGCAGCTCCTCTCTCTCACTTACCCACAAATGCATGTGGGGTCAATGCCTTGAAACATACTCATTGCTTCTTTAGAACTGCCGTTTAAGAGAATCTTTTAAAAAGAAAAAACATAGGCACAGGAATTAGGAACACTACAATTGACCAACGAAAGAGTATTAAGAGATAATATTTTGTATTTATTACGGAGAATTTTTTAGTTTAATGACAAGCTTTGAAGCTAAGAGCTATCTTTACATGTCCAGCTAGGCCATGTGGCTGCATTACTTCCTCACTGGGATACCCTATAAAAACAATTTCTTTCTTTTCTTTTTTCTTTTTTAATAATTTAACGAGATTGACATTTCTTTTTTTTTCGGTCATTATCATATTATAAAAAATTAAAAATAGACAGCTCCTCCAATTCTTAATAGGAAACAAATATAATTCATCAAAAAAATAGGAAACAAATATATATAAAATAAAATAAAATTTGTATAGAAATAGACCGTGTAAATTTATTTATATATTATTGTATATATTTATTATTGTTCCCCATGCAAGGGTGAGGGGACCAAACTTTCTATTTAATTTGGTTATAAATGATGGCTCGGGCTAGTGTCAGTTACAAGCATTGAAAACATTGAAGGGCACGTTTGGAATGTTAATGATATGAAACGATCTATTCTATTACCTTTATTTGTATTACATGATGTGTTAATGTAATGTGATCGATCCAGGTAAAAACAATAAAGAAAATTATTATTTTACCAAAAATAATAATAATAATAATAATAAAGAAAATTATTAGATTAAGTTTTACTAAATATATAAGTTTTATTGCGTATATTTCTTTGAAGTTTAACCAAATTACAAGTCTTTCATATCAAAAAAATAATATATATCTCATATCATTAGCCAATCATTTTAAAAATGTATTTTTTTCCTATTGATGAAATAATATAATACTTTTGGATCATTAAAAAATGTGATTTTTTAATTAAAATTTGTGAAAAAAAATTAAAAAATTGATAATAGCATTGGTGCAGCAGCTATTATATTGCAACCGCACCTTCAGAAGTTAAGAACTGCCAAAACATGCATTTGTAATATAAATTTAATTTACAATGCACATCTTCGAATATAATAGTAATCAAAAATGCATTTCTAATGGCTTGTAACTTTATATTTACAACACAAATATCAAAATACTCATATTTGTACAAATATCCAATATATCTATTAACACAATAGAAATAAATATAAAAATATAACATGATTATTATTCATTATTTTATTTTTATTTTAATTAGCACTTTTAAATAAAAAAAATTGATTATGTTAATATTTATATTTTTTGAATTAGAACAGTGTAATTAAACTAAAAAAAATGTGTAACTAAAGTAAAAGATAAAGACTAATAAATTTGTTACAAATTATATAAAAAATAGTTTTATTTCTAAACTCTTTGAAGCAAAAAGAAAAAAAAATCATTTTTTTTTTTACTTTTATGTATAATTGCTTACAAATATAATTATTTACACCTAACAAATAACAAAGTAATTTATCTAAAATGCTTATTTATATCGATTTTTTTTAATTAATTTGAAATTAAACTGCTTTTTGTTTACAAAAAGCTTATTTAATTTGAAATGAAAGAGTAAAAAGCTTATTTATATCGATTTTTTTTAATTAATTTGAAATTAAACTGCTTTTAGTTTACAAAAAAAATTTCTAGTTTCAATTATCTTATTTTTTATTCAAAATTTTTAATTATTAACAAAATCAAATTTTTTTTTTGCCTCACAGAGTTTAGAAAAGAAAATTACATTTTATATAAAAAAAAATTTAATAAATTTATAAATTTTATATCTTTCATTTTTGGTTTAGTTAAACTTTTTTTTCTTTTAATTAAACTTATTTTTAATTCAAAATTTAATTATTTTTATTTTTGTTATTACTAAGATGTATTAAATATTTACATACCTGCAAGTAATTATACATAAAAGTTAAAGAATAATAAAATATATATATATAGATGGAACAAATTTAAAAGAAAAAAATTTAAAAATAAAGAGAATTGAATAAAAAAATATATTAAAGTTCTAAAAAGTAAAGTGCATTGCATTCGGAACCCTATAAAATTTACGATTGTTACGCATTATAAATATCTATATGTGATGTCAGCATCTTTGTAAGCATTGAAAAATAATTTTACACATGTCCTGATAATATTTACTAATACTAGCTAACGGCATAATAAGTACACGTTATTTTTCTAACATGATCTCAATATAATTTTGTTAAATTTTAGAAAAGATATATGAAATATGCCCAAATATATAAACTATGCCCCTATTTGACGTTGAGGTCCTATATAACCAACATATTTTTGCATTGCTTTTGTAATAAAATTGATTAATTAATTAAATTTAAATTTTACTATCGTTACATATACTTTCTTTAATTTTTCCTGAATTTATTGAGATAAAATCTTCAATTTTAAAAGTATTTGTCTCCTTGTAAGATATCTATTGTTGGAAAATTGATGCGCCTATTTGGCTTATTTACTTTGATTAATTTTAAAAGTTTAAAAATTATATAAAAATGTCATTTTATATATTGAAAAATGTATTGTTTTAAAGATTTTATTTTTTTTCCTAAGGTTATACCTTTTGAGATAAAAAGACGTATCTCTGAAATGTACCTTTATATACCAAAAAAAAAAAAAGCACATTTACATTCAAAAATATACGTTTAGAAATTGATACATGTCCAGTGGGTATTTACTCTTTCAACATCTAAGTCCTTTCCATTTCATTTTTATTGATGTCAACTACAACAATATTATTTTATATTAGTAAAAAGTAAAAGTCTTTTATAATTAGTATATTCGCTTTGCATATTCGACGAGAGTTCATATTAATTTTAGTTCTCTGTATTTGGAGGTTATGAAGTGACATCTTTGAAGATAATTGCTATCATATAATAAACATCTAAGTGACTAAGTGAGGCAAATTTGGTTTTAAAGATATAGAGTCAACACTAACCTGATAAATCTATTAATATATTTTGTTTCACATATTTTTTTTTTTTTAATTCTATCTCTTTTTTTTCTCAAATAAAGTTTTACTAATCTTTTTCATTATAGTATTTTTTAGTATAATACAAAGTTTTTACACTTATTTTTCCTAACATCTATTAGATGTTAACCGGTGAACTTCAATTTCTCAATGTCCTAAAATATGAGAAACTAATCACATTGGTCAAACATAAAATAACAAATTACTTGGGTGTTTTCTAAATAAATTATCTTCAAATACGCTGTAAAAATATTTTTTTAGTTGGAAATCCTACATTGTTTATCTTATTATAATCTATCCATATTTTATTCAATTTCATTAGAGAATTTGTTGCCAGTTATTTAATATGTACAAGGTTCGAATAGGATTTTAAGGCGGACAACATAACTAGTGTCATTTATGCACAAGTTTAAATCCCAGATATTGTGATATATGTGCAATCATTTTTATGTACTTGATTACTGTTTAAGTTGGTAGACAATAAATGTTTTTCATACTGTTACTTTTTAGGGGGAATTTTTCAAGTGAACCATTTGTTCGAGGGAATTCATGTAAACTTCTAAAAAAATTATAAGGTATAATAAAAAAATTATATATTATGAATA